>JAOYNU010050296.1:0-10825 GCA_026745395.1 Tympanopsis confertula | reverse complement strand
AACCTTGCTGGCTCACGGGGGAGTCTTTCCGTGAGCCTAGTCGTTTTCCGACGTTCCCTCTAGTTCGGCGAGTTGCTAGTCGGTGGCCTCGGGTTGAGCAGTCGAAACCGAGGCTGAGGTCGAGGCTGCAGGCGTGGTAGCCTTCTTCTTGGGACATACCGACGACACGTGTCCTTGCTCACCGCAATGGAAGCATAATCCCTTTGAGATACGGCGTTGTCTCTCTTCAGCAGACAATTCAGTTTGCTTGCTGCCTGTAGCAGTCGAGGCCGTCAAAGCAGTAGAATCTGTAGCCTTCTTGTTGTTTCTTCTACGATTTCCAGTAGTACTACTGCAACGGCGACGTTGTATCTCGAGGGATTTAGCCTCTACGCGACAGAAGTCGACTAGGTTGTCAAATGAGTTAGAGTCGATAGCACGATAACTAGCAGTTTGGTTCCTGAGGGTGTTATACAGTTTATCGTAGAAATCCACCTTTATGTTCTCCTGCGGGTGACCAGAAAGAGATGACAGTCTCAAGAATTTCTCGTAGAACACATCGAAATCGTCTGTAGGTTTCATCCAGAGATGGCTCAGTTTACGGCGGGCGTTCTCACTTTCATGGGGGTTATGGAATATGGACTCGAGATGATCGAGTATATCCTTTGTGTCTTGGTAAGAGTTGGTACGATCACGACGACGGACAGCGATCTGCAAACCAGCCTTACCTGTGCAACGGCTCTCAACATACGCCAGGCGTTGTTTCGGAGTATTGTATTAGTCGGCGTTGATTCTCAGTTTATTCTCCATTCTGTTGCACTATTCGATGAAATCGAAATCTTTCTCCTTTCCGTCAGTTAGGAGGGGGGGGTCGGGAACTCTTTCTGACTTCGAGACCTTGGCAGCTGCAGATTGAGTCGTTATGGCTCCCGTAGATTCACGAGAGTTGCGAGAGTCGGGGCCAGGGGTGGGAGAGGGTTCACGATGGGCTGGAGCTGTTGACAGTTATCTCTGGAAGTTCTCTTTCTGCCGGAAGACAGTATTGAATTGGTCCTTTATCTGGAAGAACTGCTTCTTCCAGTCAGCTTTCTTAGTACATTGATGAGTACAAACTTCTTCCATTTGCTGGAAATTGGTAGTGATCGAGTTGCGATTATGAACAGCCTTAGCCAGCTGCTCTTTCAAACGAGTAATCTCGTTATTTTGGTGCTCCAGTTCCGCGGACTGGTCATTGTTCTTCTCTATCAGGGCAGTTATTTCCTCATCCAGCTCCTCTCGATTCTGCTTCCAGGCAAGTACTGTAATAGCGACATTCTTGAACATGCCAGCTGCATCTTCACGGTGCATTTTGTCAAAAACAGCTTAGTTCTTGATAGCAATAATATGATCGGGGTTCTCGTAGTGGATGAGATGGAAACCTCTCATCACAACTGCTTGAGGGACAGCTTTCTTCACAACAGGAGTAGGGGGAGAGGCTGGGTAGTGCCCAGGAGTCTGGGGAATATCTTGGCTAGACGAAGCCATATTGAATTCAGTTCAGATCAAATCGTTCGGGGATTTGGGGTTGAAAGACGCGTGTAGACCTGACGACAGCAAGGCTGCGTCGTGGCTAAATCGCGTGGAAGAGTAGTTGAAGTGGGTTTGAGCTTCGTTATTGTCACGGAGGCGATCAGAAGAAAGGATATCTCATTGAAGATGCTTAGGATCGTAGAAATAACGAAGCTGAAGAGAGGAAAGAGGAGGGGAGAGGCCCCCGACTAGAACTATCTACATCCGCACACAACGGCGCTAAGCCTAATCGAGCCACCTCTGCAGGCATATGCACAGCATATGAGTCACGTGTCAGCTAACGTTAACTAACGCGCGGTTTACAGAGTCA
The DNA here is from genome assembly GCA_026745395.1 of Tympanopsis confertula. Classification (NCBI taxonomy): domain Eukaryota; kingdom Fungi; phylum Ascomycota; class Sordariomycetes; order Coronophorales; family Scortechiniaceae; genus Tympanopsis; species Tympanopsis confertula. Next base: position 8,967 of record JAOYNU010050296.1, on the reverse strand, counting down.
AGACTTGGTCCCAGTCAGTATTGCCTAATATCTCTCTCAGGTCTTCTGGTAACACTCGTGCAGTAGGGTTATATGGAATAAATCAGCCATCGGGACCCAGAATTTCACCAGGCCCTGGCTGTCTCTGAGGATAGCCTCCAGAAGAAAGGCCACCTTGACTGTCTGACATTTTGACAATGAATTTGATGAAGTTGATGAATTTGATGGATTTGATGAGTTTTGAAGCAGGACCTCCTGACCGAACAAAGTGTGATCGATAGATCGATATTGAAGCTAGTGATTGACGCCTCCTGGCTAATCAAAGAGCTAAAACGGGGCCTCCAGGCCAAACAAGAAACTGATAATTTTGGAAAATATGGGACAATCGGGCCTCCTTCTTGATTCTTTTGATAGAAGTAAACGATCGTGATTGATAAATAACGCGTGCAAACGCGTCAAACAAACAAACAAATGAAGATTTTGATGGTTTTTGATGGTTCTTTTAATGAAAAGTCGAATCCTGTGTATGCTGCCGGGCCATAACCTGATGGGCTAGCGAGATGGGGAAAGTGTGGAAACTACACAGGACCATGTGAAGATGTGTATTGATGAAGATAGATCTACCTCGCGAGAGCTACCTAAATATCCCATAGTAACCGGAACTTACCGCCAGGGGGTTCCGATCAACTGATGATGCGCCCTGTGCGCTGACATAAACTCGTTGATTGCTATTAGATGGCATTTGGGCATTGAAGGAGGCCACAGCCTCGTGAACTTCTTCGGCTGGAATGCCGCTGACTAGGGTAGCCCAGCTACTCCGTATTTTCGAGTCTTTGGATCTCTCAATGTACTCAGATCGTCTAGATGCTTCTAGTCCAAGCTGGAAAGACAATGCCACAGCTTGATGCGCGATGCGTTGCAGCTCAGTAATGTTTCGACAGCACGAAAATACGGAAGCGGCTATCGAACCGGTGCAGAGTCCCAGAACCACATCTTGACCAGGCAAGGATGAAGGGCCCGTTTCCAAGGATCTCGGGCTTTCCTCGAGATACCTCAAATGACACGCCCGTTAGCAAGAATATTTTGTAGAAAATGTAGATCGTCATCAATTGATCACTCACAATATGACATATCCAAGTTGTGATACACAGCAAAGAGCTGCTTTCAAGGCCGGGCAATGCGCAGCGTCACCCTCAACTGCAGTAGCAAGCTCCGTCAGAGATTCCCACATGGGAAATCTTTGCTTTTCGTTGGATGACGCTTGGTAAATTGCTTTGCGCAAGCTATCTGTCGCAGATCGTAGGAATCGACGCAGCTCATCCGATTTAGCTGCGCGTCGACCAAGATCTTGAATGCATGGTAGAACATCAGAAACCTGGTCTCCAAAGAGATACAGGACGGAGGACTTTGTTGCAATCATGTTGGAAGATTCTCTTCGTTATTGTTCTCTGGTCTGGCTTTGACAGCACATGGCGATGAGCTTTATACTTTTCTTTCTATACATAGGATGATGATTATCTCCATTAGAAGACATTCCCGACTTGGTTAGCCTTTGTTTAGCTCCCGGTCATCCGGAATGGGGCTTTGAGGCTTCCAGCACTACATGTTTAGAAATAGATTAGCCATCAATCCAATGCCATTTTCAAGCGCAATTCGAGCTCCTATTGATGGAGGCAAAAGATTCAAGCTACTACGTACGTCAGACTATCGTTTTCTGTCATGAAGATCTTTTTTTTCTCCCCCCAGTAAATCCTTCTGAACGTGTGAAGTTCTCGAGGTTATGGCCCCCATACTCCACGGGATCCAATGATGACACGGAGACAGCGAACTGTTGTCGCCTGTTTCGGGCCTCGTGGTCTGAATGCGGCGGATTTGATAAGACAACCCCATTGAGATCGTAGCCGCGGGCCGGTCCACGTTCTTCTTCACAACGTGGCTTGCATGCGAACTCGTATCGGACTGTAGGCGCCCACAAGTGTCCCCGATTGGCCGAGTACAGCTTCCAGTCCGAGGCCTAATAATGCAAGCAGATTGCTAACAATAATTCACTCACCGGCCTTAAGTTACCAAAAGTAGACCTGCATTAAGAGAGTATTGTTTGGACTCTCACTGCTCTCAAATCCCGCAAGCAAGGACGCGGTGAGCGACCCGGTTGAGCCGATGTGGCTCACAATCGTGACGCCTAATGGTGGCTTCTTACCACCGTCAATCTGCAGTACCATTCTGGTCGTATAGATCCTGTCCGTTTCAGTAATGGTCCGTTCTATGAAATATTCTTTGTCAACTAACGACCCTGGTTAAATTTCTTCAGGTTGAAGCCACCGAGTAGTATTTTTTCATTCCTAGCTCCACTTGAAGCTTATTCTTTGATAGACTTAGTGCAATCCTGGGTTGCCTAACACTAAGTGCACGCCTCATTGAACTTTTGCTCCTGAATCTCTTCTCATCTTCTTTGAACTTGCTTTTGCTTGTCTAGCATATCACAGCCAATGGAGAACGCTACAATGACCCCCGTCGTCAAGTCTAGCTTGCTTTACAGCAAGTATAGCTTGTGCAACTTTGTTCTCATCCTGTCGGTTATTCTGCTCGCGTGGCTTTATCGTACCTGGAAAAAGCTGTCGTATGTGCCAGGGCCACCATTAGCTTCTATTTCAGACATCCCACGTTTGGTTTGGGCACGCTCAGGGAAGGCACACGAAACCCACATTCGTCTCCACGAGAAATATGGTTCTCTTGTCAGACTTGGTCCGAATTCTATTAGCGTTGGAGATGCTCGCGAGATCTCCAAACTGTATGGTGTTCGCTCTAGCTTCGGGAAGGTCAGTCGGAACTTGGTCGTTATCTTGTTCAATTTCGCATCATTTAACCTGACGAAAGTCTAGTCCGATTACTACAAAGTTCTTCAACCGATGTCAAAGGGCAAGATAATCCAAGGCCTATTCAACACGCAGGATGGCAGCCTGCACCGATCAATGAAGAAGCCCATTGCCGGAATTTACTCTATGAGTAATCTGGTGAATTTCGAACCTTATGTCGACTCTACCATCCAATTCTTCTTGAGGCGCCTAGAAGATGTCCAAAAGAAAGCGAATGAACCTCTCGATCTTGGTACCTGGCTACAGTGGTTTGCATTTGATGTGATGGGCGAGATCACATTTAGCAAGCGACTCGGGTTTCTAGACGAGGCAAAAGATATTGATGGTATAATGGGATCCATCTGGAGCACATTTCAGTATTCCTGTTGGGTTAGAAACTCACTTCATTCCATCCTTGGTACCAATTCCACTAACATCACTGGCATAGGTTGGTCAAATCCCATGGCTGGATAAGATTTGGGTCAAAAACCCACTTGTCAGTCGCTTTCTTCCCGCCAAGAACTCGCCGGTTGTCATGTTCGCTCTCGAAAGAGCACACAAAAGGACATCCGAGAAAATGTCTCAATTTTCCAACGGTCATGGGGCTTTCCCTTCGTCCGGATACAACTCAAAGGACTTCATGTCATGTTTTCTAGCTGCACGAGCCAAAGATCCGAGTATTCCCGAATGGTTTGTGACTGCATGGACCACATCGAATGTGTTGGCCGGCAGCGATACAACCGCAATCATGCTGCGGGCCATCGTCTGTTTCCTAATTAAGGATCCGGCAAGTCTCCAAAAGCTCCAACACGAGCTCCACCAAGCACGGGCAATGGATCAATTATCCGAGATCGTCACATGGAAAGAATCTCGAAGTCTCAAGTACTTGGACGCCTGTGTGAAGGAAGCAGGGAGGTTGCATCCCGCTATTGGACTGACATTGGAGCGGGTAGTACCGCGTGGCGGCGCCACAATCTGCGGACAATATTTCGAAGAAGGCACTAAAATTGGCATGAACCCTTGGGTGATACATCGGGACAAAGAGATTTTTGGGGCTGACGCCGACCGTTGGAACCCTGATCGCTGGTTGGGGGATGCGGAGCGGGTAACGCTCATGGAAAGTTGTCTTCTGACGGTAAGTACTTGGCGCGCGGGACTTACACAGTTGAAAATACGATCTGACCAATCTACAGTTTGGATCTGGGAGTAGGACATGCATCGGGAAAAATATCTCTTATTTGGAAATCTACAAGCTCATTCCGACGCTGTTTGCGCGATATGAAGTAAGAGAGAGGCCCATGACGTATTTGCTTACCTTTTTGACTAATTGCATTTAGATTCAACTTTCAAATCCGGAACAGGAATGGAAAATTGACAATTCGTGGTTAGTGGTTCAAAGTGAGCTTCTCATAAAGCTGAAGTTAAGAGAGCCTTGTCTATGATATCGAAGCGCACAATCTTGGGGGATCCCGGTCCGACTTTGTCTTTAATTTTGGCGCGTGTAGTATGAATTTTAAACTCTTCTACAGTACGGAGTACAGACCAATATCTCACAGTACACCGATGGGCTTGGATGTATCCCATTAAGCTACGGGGTTAGTCTCGCCCCTAGCGGATTAAACTCTGACAACACATGGCGCGCCAGCCCAGTCCGGCCATGCGGGTCAACCGTTATCATAGAACACACTCTTCAGTTAATTCCTGTCGTTACTAATGGCTCTTGTGTTGATACGTCGAAATGGTAAGTACTGGTGTTGATGGGAAACAGCCACCATGTTCGCCGGGTTTTGCAACTCATGTCCGGCCTCTGTCAACCGATACCTCGGCGCGAAAAATAGATCGATAAACCTTAATTGGTAGTTCTTCAAGTGACATAATCCAAACAGGGAAGTTTAAGTCCCTCCTGTACAAAATGCGATCGGCGGAATTAAGCGGGTAGCAAATGAGGCTCATCTCCGGTCAGCCCTATCCGCTTCCGCTTTGGGTAATTAAAGTCCGATAATTTGCGTCCCGATGGAGAAACATCCTGAAGAGATGACAGATCTGCTCATATGAGTCAGAATCTTTTCGATGATTGGACACTTCGAGAGTTTGCACCCTTTGTTAAAGACATAAGATGTTTGAATTGAAATCTTTGGATAGTTTGGTAGATTTGACTCCGTTTGGCAGGTTTGGCTCCGGGGATTCGCAGGTGATATAACTCAGCGCATGGCCATTGGCATAATTACATTCTCTTTCTTTTACACAGCACTCTCAGCTCCAACCCTCTCTCGGTACATACACAATGGCGTCCCCTCAGGAAGACCTCGCTTTTGCAAAGGACATCGAGTCCGACTCAACCACTACCGAGAGTCATCACAAGACAGAAGTATCAGCAGAGCCACCAAGACCAGCAGGTCCACCACCGCCACCAAATGGAGGAACGAAAGCATGGCTTCAAGTCTTGGGAGCCTTTTTCCTCAACTTCAATACTTGGGGTCTCTTGAACACTTTCGGCACATTCCAGTCGGAATATAGTTCGGGTATTCTGAGTGGCGAGTCCCAGTCTTCTATTGCTTGGATTGGATCTCTTCAAGCTTTTCTTATGTTGGTAATTGGAGTTTTGTGTGGTCGCGCTCTTGATGCTGGGTATTTCTATACCGATATAACTCTGGGCGTCTTTCTCGAGGTATTCGGCATGATGAGTGAGTTTCCCAGACTATTGACAATGATAAGAAATACTGACAAGCATAGTGACTTCGATTTGCAAGAAATACTGGCAATTCATTTTGGCTCAAGGCCTTTGTGTCGGCTTCGGTGCAGGAATGGCCTTCATTCCTAGTGTTGCCATCGTGGGCACATATTTCTCGACGAAACGATCATTTGCACTCGGACTAGCTGCCACCGGCTCGAGTATTGGAGGAATCATCTACCCCGTTGTTCTGCGTCGCCTGATTGTTCAGATTGGATTACCTTGGGCGATTCGAGTTATGGCTTTCATTATGCTGGCAACGCTTCTCATCTCAGTGGCCGTTATGAAGCCTCGTCTGCCTCCTCGCAAGTCTGGCGCTCTGATCAACGTTGAGGCACTCAAGGATCCTGTCTTTGTCGTTTGGCTCTTTGCCGCATTCTTTATCTTTATCGGTCTCTACATTCCGTTCTTCTATGTTGAACAGTACGGCCTTGATCTCGGCATGTCGAAAGACTTGGCTTTCTACATGCTGATCATCATGAACGCGGGTTCAGTCCCTGGGCGTGTCTTCCCCTCTTTCATCGCTGATAAAATTGGTAATCTATCGGTCATGATCCCATCCGCCCTGCTCACCGGAATCCTGATGCTAGCTTGGATTAGCGTGGACTCTCAATCTGGTCTGATTGCCATGTCGGTCTTTGTTGGCCTGACAAGTGGCTCTATTCAGGCTGTGCTACCAGCAACAGTCGCTTTCCTGTGTCCGGACTTGTCCAAGCTGGGCACAAACATCGGAATGACCCTCTTTACAGCGGGTCTTGGTCTGCTGATTGGTAGCCCTGTTGCTGGTGCGATTTTAGACAGCCAGCGAACGTCCGAGGGAGATGTTTTCTGGGGAACCTTAACCTTTTCTGGACTTTTCATTGTGGCTGGGGGAGTTCTTCTGATTATTGCTCGTGTTTTGAAGGTTGGGTTTGCTGTGACGAAGGCTTGAAAATTGCATTCAACGGATAAATAATGAGCTTATCAGAACGTATGGACAAAGGTGAGATATGGCTGTGATGAAGAGAATAACATAGAAAGTGTACTTCGGATACATAACTGTAATGAGATAGTGAAAGTTTGAGAATTTGTCAATAAATCTTTTTCACGGAGAGCCTGCGGAGTGATAGAAATAAAAAATTAAGGAATTTATGAGATGCACAAAAGGGACATGAGATCCAAAATGACTGGAAGGTGTGGCAAGCAAAGATGATCAGAAGACGGGACGAGAACAAAGGGGGGAATGGCATGTGATCTTCTCTCTCCTCGTTCTTCTACGTCGAATCAAGAATCAAGCAATAAACAAAATCAAAATTAGTTATGCCTCACCCCACAAAAAGTCAGGGGCTGGTTGGATCGTTGATGTTGGTGCGAACTGTGCCATGGAATATGACAAGGGTAGAGGTAAATTCGGTTGCATATCCATATTCGAAGATTCAATTTCCTGGAATGGATCGCAGTCATTCAAGAACACCATCTCATCACATGGGTCTGAAAGTTGTGAATTGTTCGTCCAGCCAGCCGTCAGCGGGGCGGAGACGTTTAATGGAGCCGATGTACTTAGAGTATCTAACTGTAGCATGGGGAACGTTGATTCTTGGGCTTTTCCTTTCAAAGAGCGCTCCATCTCGTTTACGACATTCTCCGCGGCGATAATGCCGACTTGGTAAAATTTGGAGTCTTGTTGCGAGCCGCCAAAGTCGCTGATCAGGCTTGAGGTAACAGTCGCTGCGACAGCCAGCAGGAGTCTTGTTTTCGCTACAAAACGGCCGAGCTGATATTTCCCCGCCAGTATCTGTGCTAAAGTATCCAAACATTTCAGCAACAGTTGTTGAAACACGACAAGTGTTGGTGGGGCTGCATTGGACATGTTTGTTCCCAAGTTGATATTTCGCAAGCGGCCAACCACCAAACATGCGATCAACGCTGCGCGGGCAAGATCAGTCCAAAGTAAATGGTAAGCAACAGTAGAGAGCTCAGGCTCGTTTTGCAACACCTCCTGTAACTGATACAGAATGGACACTGAATTATCCCATAGCTCGTAGAGATCTCCCTTCTGTGAATTGTTAAAGGGGACCCCCAGGACGGAGTTGAGAGTGATGATGTTCATGAAGCTATGCACGTGAACTATCAACGATGCTTTTTGAAGCTTTTCAACTGGATTGTATGACAAAGCTCCCTCTTGCAAATTCGGAGGCAGATCACGCAAGATACTTTGGAAAGCTTCGCACATCCTATTCCGAGCCTCGCTTGACAATTGTGGACTAGCGGAACAAAGCTGTTGGTGTAGGGGAGCTATTACCATTGCAAGCCTTATCGCAGCAATATTGAATGCTTGGTCTGTTGCTTTCTGGTCTTGATTGAATGAGGAGTCTGACACCATTGCGCTCGCTGGATTTAGAGCCGCGAGGTCGATGGAGGTTGGGATACCGCAGTCGACATCTTCCAGTCGGATACTAAAGTTTGATCCACTGCGGATACAATAATCGAGATTCAGTCGGAAGAAACAGGCCCATAGTCGTTTTCGAACTTCTGCGTAGTAAGGTGTCACTCCCGGGAACAAGGCTGGGTTCCTTTGCAGGCCCATACTCAAAGCCATTTGAGTCGTTTGCCCCATGATACCCAGAAGACTATAAAGCTTGTCTGTCTCAGAAGACGTGATGGTTTTCATGATGATCAATAACAGCAAAGCCTGCAACACGCCAATGCAAGGTTTTTGGAACTTTGTCGATGCATGAATATAACTTTCCGCTTCTCGTAGAAGTAGACGCCCGCAAAGTCTCTGTGACTCATCTGTCTGCATGGCAATTGCAGTGATCAATACTATCTTAATGACATGGACTTCATTGGCGTTGAGAGGTGCGGCAAATATGCCTTCCAACTCGACAAGCAGGCAGTTCTCGTCAATCACAAGGTAGACTCTACCATATGTATTGCAAAATCGCTCGATCAAACTCCTGCATGTCGACCGATCGGGCAACAGATTTTGGGGATTCTTGCAGTCCCCGTTCAGTCTTGGTACCGAATTTGTAGCTCGAAGAAGAGATTTAACTTCTGCGAATGTTTTCCACATCGGTTGAAAATCATCGTTCTTCTCCAGCATGGCCCCAATTACGGGTAGATCGTTGCACACTGCCATCCAATGAGTGCCACCTATCACCCTGGTCTTGAAGTCCGACCCTTTAAAAGATCTAGTTTGTATAACGCCCGTTTGGCTGTGGGGCAAGACCGGTTGTGGATCGACGATCTCGCCGTCGGAAGAGCGGGGCGTGGGCTGTTGCACCGGTGGAAGATCGACTTCTGCGCTTGGAGGAGATGTATTTGGTTTCGCCCATTCCGAGGCGGTTGGACTCCTCGAACGCGAGTAGGTACATTGATCTATCCCTCGATCTTGGCATGGTTTGCATGGTGACTTGCGATCGC
>JAOYNU010050185.1:0-10828 GCA_026745395.1 Tympanopsis confertula | reverse complement strand
GCACCGGCGGCGGGGTGGGCGGGTCCGGGTTGCACCATTCGCAGTCGCGCAGCTCGAAATTTTTTTGGATGGCACGGATGCAGGTTTTGCGGTCGTGCGCCGGACCCTGCACCATGGTCACCTTGCCGCACGTCGGGCACCGCTTAGGCGCGCACCACCATATGCTTTCGGGCCAGGCGTGCCCGCGATACCACAAACCCAAAGCATTCTCGACCCTCGCGGCGCGTTGCATCGTTTCCTTTTCCGCCCACTTTTCCATTGCATCATCCATGGGCGCGCATCCTATCACACCTTGGCAACCATGCGCTAAGTGCTAAATATCGCGCGGTGCCACCTTACTCTCCTTACTCGCTTGCTTGCCGCAGCGTACACCAGTCGCAGTCGTAAAATTGCGGCTCGTCAATCGGCCATAATTCTACCACCGTATGTATGTGCGGGTGCTCGTAAACCCAACTAAGACAATCCCAACAAACAAGCCTGGTGTGGATCTGGTGGTTTATTCGGATTGCTTTGCACGCTTTATTTTTCCCAATGGTGCGGGTGTCCAACGCGGCCCTGGCGCCGAACGTTCGATCCCACCCGCGCCGATACAGCTCAGTGAGTGGGATCGGCTCACCCGTTGGCCACCGGGTGGTGCCATCAAGGTGGTGGTACGGCTTGCGCTCACTCACCCCTCGGCCCCGTTAAGCAAGGGCGGAACGGCCAGCGTCAGGCGCTTGTCGATCTGATTTAGCTTGAAGGGCGCCACCGTCCAAAGCACGCCGTCGGGCGTTTCCCCGCCCCATCCCTGCCGCATTGAAAAGACATGCCACCCTTTGCGTGCCGCATCCTCGGAATCAAACACGCCGAGCGTGCTTGACACCGCGTTAAACCGCGTCGCGCAGATGATGACATAGAGGGTCTTTTCCATGGCTCAACCCATGCCACAACGGCGAGTGAGCCACAAGGCGGGGTAGGGCGCCCGCTACTTCAAGGTGCCGGCATCGTCGCCTTGGGCGCGGGCGAAATCCTCGGCGGTGATGTCCGCCACGGTGTATCGCTGAAGGCAAGCCATGCACCACACCGTATCGGGCTTGAGGGTGGCCACCCCGTCGCGCCGCCAGGCGCAAACGACGCCACGGCAAAAAAGACACACGGCGCGATGGCCCCGAAAAGCCTCGGCCTCGAGGCTCACCGGCGCCGCCCAACGCCTGTACAAAAGACACATGCTTTCAAGCTTGCTTTACGACCGCGCATCCCGCTACCTTTTCTGGCATGCAAGAGCGCGTTTACGACAAGACGACAGAATTTATGGAAAATAATAGGGTGAGCTTTCACCTAAGCCTTGGCCGCTGGATCACGTGTTGGATGTGCGGCGTTCAGCAGCGCGGGTGGTTGGTCTTTATGTGGCAATTCAAGATCCCTACTCACACGTCATTCGCGCTTCGCAAAAGCATCAACGGCATCGACCCGGCGCCCGTTTACGGCCGGCGATTGTTTTGCAGATACTGCGCCCCGTCGATGAACCAGGCGCGATGGCTGCAGCGAGGGTTGCTCGTTTCTGACGACGTTGCCAATGGTGCCGATGAATGGCGGCGCATGCGGGAGATAGGCCGAGCACACGCGGCGACCAGCTCGCCCGCAAGGCCGTGGGTGCCGCGCTTTAAAAACTGCGGATGGCCGCACCCCAACGCCCGGTGCGTGCCCGACCTGGCCGACTATGAAAAAACGGAAATCGTCAAGCGCCCATGAGAAATTCACGATTTATGAATTGTGTATACGGGTGCGCGGCGTTTGCAGCCATCTTTGCCATGGGCTTGTCGGTGGGTCGGCTGACGCACGTTCGAGTGCGCGAGGGTAGGGTGATGCACAGCGACCACGCCGGCGAATTGGCGCGGGCTTTGGCGCCGCTGGCGCACGCCCACATCGACGCCCACGCTGATCTTTTGGCGATTGTGGTGGTCGCGGTCACAAGCGACGGCCACACCGGCGTGGCGTCATCGGCCCGCAGCGAGGCAATGACGCCGCATCAGTTGTTGGATGCAGCCTTGGGCGAGATTGTATTTAGTCGGGACTTTTCGCCGGAAGTGCGGCGCACCACCACCAACGCGCCCGCCGGCATCGACCTATGACGCGGCTTATCCGCGCAACAGGTCATCCTTATCCGCCTCAATATACGGTGTAGATTCATAGCGCCGTTTCATATTGTCGCCGCACCAAAGGCGGGCGCCATCCTCATCCTCGCGCACGCAAACGATGCGATTGCTTTCAAGACACACATAGCAACTTTTGCCCATGACGGGATCTCCCTTTTCAGTTGCGCCCTTGCGGCGGAGTAATGGCGCAAACGATAGCTCCCGCGGCGGCGTCAGGCAACGGGCCTTGCGCCAGGCCGGCGAGATCCGCCTTGTCGTCGGTCACAAAAAACACGTGTGACCGCGTGCCCCAATCCAAAGCCAACGCCCACCACACCGGCGCACCAAAGCGCGGCGTCAAGCGCCCATTCAGCGTGCCGCTCGGCATGCTGCGGTCGCTTGCGTCGCTCAAGATGCGACGTCCGGTGCACTCCAAAAGTCGCTTGCCGTGCACCGTCTCATATTCGGGATGCACGTTGACCACCACCACCTTGTCAACTGGAAACATTGTCGCCTTACGTCGGCGGTTTTTTGGTCATCAACTGCGCCAACGATGGCGCTACTTTCGACCGCCGAAAGTAGGATTGTACCATTTCCTCAGTCGTATGGCCGGTTACGGCCATGATCTCGGCAAAGCTTGCGCCGGCGTTGCGCGACGACGTAACAAAGCCCGACCGCAGTGAGTGACCGGAATACTCGCTTGCGTCGAGGCCGGCGCGAGTCATCGAGGTTTTGATGATGCGCCGCACATCCTCGCCGGTGAGCGCCAGCGGCGAAAGCTTCGCGCCGCGCCGGATGCCGCAAAAGAATGGGGCCTCGGTAGCGATGCCGCTCTTGGGGAGCGGGCGCGGCCCGGCCTCAAGGTGCCAGGCGTGCATGGCGGCGACGGGGCACAAGAGCGGGTCGTGGGGCAGGGCGCCCACCTCGAGCGAGCGACCCACCCACTCTTGATCGGTTTTCGAGTGGGTGATGCGAATGGTGGCGTTGTTTGCTTCGCCGCGCAGCGTGACATCGGCAACGGTGAGCTCGCACAACTCCGAGCGGCGCATGCCGCAAAACAAGCCGAGCGACAACAGGGCGCGATTGCGGGTGCCGTGCAGCGTGGCCGGCTGCACGCTTATCATCACGCGCAGCATTTCGGGTGATATGGCCGCCATCTTGCGCACCGCGTCGCCCTTGCTTTGCGCCACGTGCCGGGTCAAGCCCGTCATAAAGCGTTGCAGCAGCGGGTGCGCCCGCACCCCCTCGAGGCCGGCGCTCACGCGCGCCTGGTTAATGACAGTCAGATCCATCTTGATGGAGTTGGCTTTCAGCCCGCGGGCGCGGCGCATGGCCAGGTATCGCCGCACTTGGTCGGCGAAGTCGGGCAGGGCAAGGCGCTGCCCGAGGGGATCGCCGGCATGCTCATCGCACCACGCAAGGTACGCGCGCCACGCCGACTGATAGGCGCGCTTGGTGTTGAAGGCGGCGGCGGCGTTTTCGATCTCGCGCGCCTCGGCGTCGCCCGGGCGAGCCGCTTGCGGCGCGATGACCATGGCGCCGTCGGCGGCATTCCAGATTTCAGAATCGCGAATTGGAATCAAAGCTTGCTTTGCCGTCGGGCTTGCTTTTGGTGGGTGCCTCATAATGCCTATATGGTCGCAGGAAATGCATTTTATAGCGAGCGATATTTAGGTATTAGCACACACTTATGGATCGGCGGGCCCCTGCGGCTTGTCCGGCTCGATTGTGGCGGGCACGACATAGGGAGCCGTGCGTCCTTCCGGCTCATCGGGTGTCCGCCCGACAGGCGCTGGCAACGCCTGGCTCATGTCGTCGTGCTCGGCCATCTCTTTTTTCAACTCGCCCACCATACCCTTGGCGAACACCACCATCGGCACAACGTGCACGCTGCCGTCATCGGGCATGCGCAGCGCGACATTCTGCCCCACCCTTGCCACCTCGGCGTGGTCGCCGAGGTCCAGCCACCGCTGCATCGCCCATTCGGGTCGCGGCGACAACGCCCAATCTTTTCCCAGCGGTGCTGCCTTGCGCTTGCTTTTGGCCATCGCCCCACCCTAGCAGTCATCGAAGATGGCCGCCATCCACGCGCCGACCGCCCAAATGATGCTCGCGAAAAACATCACCAGCACAAAAACGTAGACGCTCACCACGAGATCGGTGCGCAGTTGATGGTATCCGCTGACCATGTGCGCCGCCCACCGCTGCACAATTGCCGTCATCACCGCAAGCACTATTGAAATCACCGACACCTTGGCGGCATACCGCACGCGGCGATTGCGATAGGACCTCACTTGCGTGGCCCACGGTAGTTTCCCAAAGTGGCCAGCGCCAACAGCAAGACGGACAAGCACACGACCGCGATCACGGCGCTGCCTTGAGGCCCGCAGCCGCCATCACCCGCAAACAATCGGGGCAGCTATCCGCCGCGTTTTCGGCGGCCTTGACGGGCCGGGTCCACTTCGACAAGCCATAGGCCGGAAACGTGGTGCCGCAGATCGCCACCGTGTCATCGTCGGCCACCCAATGAATGGTGGCCTCCTGGCAGGTCGTGTTGCCGTCATCAAAAGACAACCGGCGTGGCTCGTAGTTGGGCATCACAAGCATGCTTTCTTTTGGGCAAGTCATGCGGTGTTCTACACCAGGCCGCTGCAAAAGAAAAAACCCCGACGCACGGTCTGACCACCCATATACGTGCGCCGGGGCCTCTCAAGTGTGGGCGGATGATGCGAAACATGCCGCCCACACGTCATACTATCCGAAGTCGTGACCGAAAGGGAATTGGTGCCGAAACGACCAAGGCGTGCATGATGAACCGTATGACCGTGGTAAGTCAGCGACATGACAACACCCGACAACGCGCGCGGCGGCTTTGGCCGCAAGCTTGCAAGCATCCGCGTCGGCCTGCAGTGGATGGCTGACATGGCACCGCCCAAGACGACACTTAAGCCCGCGCTTGCGGTGGGCCGTTTCTATCGCCACATGCAAACCGCCCAGGGCCCCGCCCTGGGCCGGGTGCTCATGGTGGGGTTTTCAAGCACCGGCATGCCGGTCATCGGGGCCGCCGACGCGCGCGGCGGCGTCGCCCACCACACCGTTGCGCTCGAGGCGCTGGTGCCGTGGGTCGGCGATCTGTTTTTGCTGCACGACGGCGAGCGGGGCATGGGCGTTTTTGCGGGCCGCGAGGCCGCCGAAACGGCGCGGGCAGCCAAGCAGGCCGAGCACCCCAAGCACATATGGGTCGTGCCGTTTCGGCAGGCGTGAGTTCAGTCGGGCTTGTCGGCGTCTTTGGGTGGCGGGCCAAATACCCGATAAGCGGCGTCGGCGCCGTTGGCGGACGGCCAGCCGGGCGAATGCTTGGCGCGCAGTTGCGCGACCGCCGCACCCACCACGGCGCCGCGCAAAAAGCCCGCATCGTGCGCGCCGACGGTCAACGCGACGACGCCAAGCGTCACCGCCAGGAAAACCCAAGGGTGGCGGTGCGCATCCTCACCCCACGCCAGCGCGGGGCCGAGCAAGACGAGGAGCTGCGCGATGACCATCGCAACCAGGCGCTCGCCCTGCCATCGTCTTTTTTTAGAATCCACGCCGCAAAGCCTACATCAAAACGTAAATAGATTGGAATGCATGCTTTGCATACTTGTCGACGCCGCCCGGCGATGTTATCCCATGGCCATGTCTACCGATTACATCGCCATTGACCTTGGCTCAAGCTACGCGAAAGCCGCTGCCCCCGACGTCACCATCACCATTCCCAGCGTTGTCATGCGCCTTGACGGGCCGCGCGCCGGCGCTATCAACGTCGCCGGCACGTGGTATGCCGTCGGCCAAGATGCGCTTGACATGCAGCGCGAGCGCGACGAGCAGCCGCATCGCGGAGCCGACTACCACGGCAGCGTTGAGCAACAAGTGTTGTGGTGCGAGCTTGCCCGGCGCCTGGTGCTTGCGGGTGTGGCCGCGCCGCGCGCCATCATCATCAACCTGCCCTACTTCCTTATTGCTGATGAGGCGGTGCGCCAGCGCATCCGCAACGGCCTTTTTTCCCGCGCCGCATGGATGACTGCGGCAGGCGAGGCCGTGGAGTTTCGCGCCGACGTCATCAAGTTTGCGCCGCAAGGTGGCGGCGCGATTATGGAATTTTTCGACCGCAGCCAATGCCGGCGCGAAAGCATCCGCTACGCCATGGCTGTCGACATTGGCGGCCACACCACCGACGTGGTCACCCTTGCCCCGGGGCCCGGTGTCGGCGCGGAAAAAATCATTGACGGGGCCAGCGCCTCGGCCTCGATTAACGTCATGCAGTTTTACGCCGACCTTGTCGAGCGCATCCGCGCCCTGCCCGGCCATGACCTGGAATCGCGGCCATTCTCGTATTACGCCATCATGGACGCCATCGCCGCCGGCGAGGATTTTGTGCGGCACCAGGGCGAGCGCGTGAGCATCGCCACCCCGCTGGCGGAGGCACGTCGCGACTTTACGCGACAAGTCGAGCGCGAGGTGATGCGCGCCGCATCCGACTGGTGGCCGGACATCGACGTGGTGCTGCTGACCGGCGGCGGCGCCGCCCTTGTCGATCTTGAGACATGGCCTGACCGCCGGCTGCACGTGCTCGACGCCACGGCCAACGTGGTCGGCCAGGTGCGCATGGCCAAGCAGGTGCAGACGCGTGCGCCCGCCGCAGAATCCCCCATCGAACAACCCGTAGATATCAAGCCGGCAACTGCGGTGGTGGCTGCGGCACCCGTCAAGGGGCCCGCCACCAAGGCGTCGGCACGTAAAAAGAAAGGGAAGCAAAATGGCACGCATACCATATCACCTAGCACTTAGGGATGATGATCCTTTTGAGGCGCTGCTTTACGAGGCGGCCAAGACGCTGCCTTACGGGGCCAGCAAAAAGTTTCTTGTCAACGCTGCCGCGTTGGTCATAGGGCGCGAGCGCGACCCCAAGACGGTGGCTCGGATCATGTTCCAGTTCGCCGAGCTGGCGCGCAGCGATGTTGCCGCAAACGAGCCGGTGATCCCGCGCTTTCGCGGCAACGCCAAGGCGGCGGCGCGTCTATTCCCCAAAAGCGTCAATGAAGGTATTGCGCGTGCCGGCGTCGACACGTGGGCCGGGCGACGGCCCGTCAAGGCGGCGGTCAGCCGGGCCACGGTGGCGCGCTTGCGGCGTGCCGCAGCCAAGGCGCCCGCTGCCGAGGCCACCCCGGCCGCTGCGCAAAGCGAGCTGCCGTTGCTCGAGGGTGGCATGTTCTCTTGACCGCGGGCAGGCATGGCGATTTTTTGGGGATCACGTGCAAGCAAGTCGCCCATGACGTGCAGGAATACGCACGCAAAGACATGGGCTTGCCGATTGATGCCGACGTTGAGCCGGCGGTGATGGCGCGCTACATGCGCATGGTTGCCGACACCCTCAGTGAGCTGGGCCTAACCTTGGCCATACAGGCCGAGCGCATGGCCAAGGCGGCAAGCGGCAGCCATTGAAAAAGCGCGCGTGGCACCGCCATACGCCGCGCGTGCGGCCCGCCTGGCCGACATCATGGTGCACGGCGGGCACCAACCCGATGGGGTTTTCGGTTTTCCTCGTTTCGTTTTGCTTGCCGCGTGGCATGCTTGAGGCTTTGTTTTGCTCGCGCTTGCGCGGCTTTGTTATGCTGCAATCCAAAAGCATCGGTCGGTGGTCCTAGACCGCAAGGAGTGTTGCCGTGGGTGCTGTCGTGCAACATGAGCTGTTCGCCGCAACGTGTTCGGTCGGGTGTTGCGTGGCGCACGTCATCCCGGCACTGCATCGGTGGGAGGGGCAATTGCGCGAAACGCTGGATCGGATATGCATCAAGCGGCACGCGCTGGCGGCCGAGCGCGCGGCACGCCTTGCGGACGCCGGCGACGGCGGTGCCACCATCACCAACATCCCGCTGGATGCGCACGTCACGTCGCCATGCCCCAAGTGCGCCAGGCCGGTGCAGGTATTTAGCGGTGACTCCCTGCCCAAGCTTTGCGGGCCCTGCCACCCGGCGCCGTGATGGCGGCAATGCGCTTTGCCACGTCCCATGTGCAGGTATCGCACCGCGATTGGGATGCATCGCTGTACGTTTGCGGCGCCCATCTTGCCGAAGTTCGCGGCGCTTACAAGAGCGGCCTTTTGGTCAAACGTTGGTCGCCGGTGCATCCCGACCTGCAGCGCGAGTGTGAAATGTGCGCGGTCGACCACAACCGTCGCTGGTTTGCCCGGGGTTGCCCCATCAGCTCTTTGGTGCGCGACCCAACTCAGTGATCTTGGCGCGCAGCGCCGCCACGGCGTTTATGCCGTCTGACCGCTCAAGCATCCGCATGATGTGGGTGTCGTCGCGGTGGCGAGGCGCGCTGTAAACGGCGCCCATGTGGGAATGATAGGCATCGTCGGCGGCGCGGGCCGCGTCGGCGGCAAGCTGCAGGTTACGCAAGGCGGCATCCATGGCCCGCTGCGCCTCATCGCGCGCTTGGGTGGCTTGCTTGGCCGCGACGGCAAGTGCCTCGATATGGCCGGCGGATACGCCAGGATCTTCGCGCACCGCCTCGGCACGTGCTACCAAGACGGCGTGCGCCAGCCGGGTGGCGTCGATGGGTCCGACCACCGCCATCCCCGGGCCGAGGCCCAAGGCGTGCTCGTGATCGTGCAAGGTGCGCAGCAGCCGCTTGCGCTTGCGGGATTGTGCGGGCGTCATCGTCGCCGAGTATCGCGCAAGGCGATGCTACCGAGCAACAGGGTCGCGGATACGACCACCGACACAAAAGCAATGGCGGCCCATTGCTTCGCATCCAACTGCCACAAGTATGCCATCATACGCCCCTACCCTTGTGACTCATCCTCGCCGCTGCCCTGGCTTTGCATCAGCCGTTCGGTTTTGGATTGTTGTGCTGCCTGGCCCTGCTTGCCGTGACGTCGCTCGATCTCGCGCTCTTTGCTCGCCCACGACGCCTTGATCTGTTTCCTTACAGCGGGCGCACACGACCGCGCCTTGGCGGCAATAGCATTCAAATGCTCTTGCGTGGTGGCCGCCGTAATCGCGTCGCGCAGCTCGGCAAGCATGCTGCCATCCGCTGCCTCTGCCGCGACCGACGCGGCGTCGGAGGTGGCGGCGTTGTCGACAGCATCATCAGCGGGCGGAGCATTCGCAATTGCATCGCCGCACCCCGGAGGCGGTAGATTGTCGGCGTCGACCACCTTGTCAGCGGCGGGCCGATCAACCGGCTGCTTCGTTTTACCGTCAAGGATGGGATAGTCTTGCGCCTCTTCGCTCGATATAAATCCGGCAAGCAGCGCCGGGAAGGCGTTGCGCAAAGCAAAGCCGCGAGCACGATACATGCACATGCGCTTGCGATACGTATGCCATGGGCCACCCGACTTGCCCGGTCGAATGGCAAGCAACCCGGCACGCTCGGCGTCAAGCGATGTAAACTCTTCGACCACCGGCTTGTGATTTTTACGCTCTATGGTGATGCGACAACCGATGGCGTTTTCGCCATCGGTTGTTTTGAGCGTTTGCCCCTTGTCGCCCGTCACGGTGAAGTAGTCGTAAGTGACGTCAAACTCAACGCGCGTCTGGCAGATGGCGAGCATCATGTCGCCCTGAATGCTCCACTTGCCCTTGATCACCGAAATGTTTTGCAGCGCCGCCATCGGCGACAAGCCAAAGCGGCCACCCATCTCAAGCGTGCAATACACCGCAAACGGGTTGCCGTGATACACCTCAGGCATGGTGGGCATCCGTGCAAAGTGTTGGCACACCCACCACATATCGGCTTTGGTCTTTGGCTCAAACAGCAACCCAAACGGGTTGGGCGGGGCTTGTCCTACGATGCTTGTGGGGTTGGTGCTCTTGACCAATTGCGTTGCTTGCGTGTTGCTCATTGCGTAACCTCTTTTTCTGCTTTGGCGTTTGCCTTGCTTCGCTTCTTAGCACTCTTGGCGGGCTTTGGCTTGACGCGCTGAATAAGCAACTTGCGTGGGCCCGGCTTGGTGATGGTGTGCTTTGCGATCAAGTCTTGCTCGGCGCCCGCGGCCACCGCCACCGCTTGCCAGTCGGTGACTGCACGCGGCGCATCCGCGCGCCAAGTGCATTTCCAATCGCAACCTTCCCCGCCATCGATACCCTCGCGATCTCCGATGGCCTCGCATATGCGGGCGTTGTGCTCCTGCAGCAACTGTTGCTGCGCCTTGGCGATGTCGTGCAGGCCGATGCGCTCTTGAATAAGCGTTACCAACTCAAGCGGCGGATTGGTGAGCATTTCGCGGCGGTGCCCCGGATACGCCGCCTTGATGGTATCGAAATCAAGGTGCGTGACGGGTGGCTCGCCATCTTCGACAATGTGCTTTTGGTGCCACGTCTTGGCCGCCGCCCAAAGCGCGTCGTTGAAAGCATCGCAACGCTCAACCGCATACATCCGAAAACGGAAGTCGTAACCGCCGGCGAGCACCGGCACGTAGCAAACATCAACCCCGGGGTGGTGCAGCATGTGCCGCACTGCGCTACCTGAATCGGAGCGGAAGATCTGTACTGGCAAATGGCTATCTGAACGAAAAGCTTCCCTTCTTTGCAAGCTTCCCAGTCTGACGGAATTCTTCTCGCGCGTCACTCTGAGTACCAGCTGGCTGCCTTGCGGTGCGTGCTGGCTTCTCCGCCTGCATGTAGATAGCTTGTTACCAGCCAGGAATGCATGCATAAGGGATTTACTGC
>JAOYNU010050074.1:0-10830 GCA_026745395.1 Tympanopsis confertula | reverse complement strand
CAGCCCTCCCCTCCCGACTTGAGATAAGAACGAAGCTAAAAAAAAAAAAGCCTTTACTGGCTAGGGCTAAACATAGGAACAGGTAGGAAAAAAGAGGCAGCCGCCTGCTCCGCAACGCAGATAAAAGATAGAAAAAGCTATGCACATTATAATCGGAGATAAAGAAAAGTAGCTTAGGAACAAAAACTTTATATTTTACTATATAATTTTTGATTAATCAGTTTATAAGGCTTTTACCTTATATCTATTTTTTATAAGTCTTGAAAACCCCTCTTCTTTTATATCTTTCAACACTTTTCGGACAGCTGTTTCTGAACAACCAATAAATCGCCCTGCTTCACTGATAGAATTGAAAACAATTTTTTCATTATTTAAAGTGTCTAAAATTTCGACTCTACGAGCTTTTAACAGACTATAACTAAGAAGCCGTTCTTTTTGTTCTGGACTTGAATTAAGAATTTTCAACCGTTCTTTTTGTTATTGACTTGAATTAAAAATTTTTAACTGTTCAACACGCTCTGGTGTTAAAGAAAGAGCTTTTAATTTAGCAATAGTCTCCGGACTACGTTTACAACCTTTACATAACCCTGAAACACGTAAAATATTATATTCAGGATTTAATAGGTTAAGATAGTATTGTTCCCGTAATAATACTTTAGATGATTCACAAAATTCAAGTATTTCTAAGCTAAATTTAGAATAACCATATTTAAGGAGCGCTTCATTGATCAATGATCTTCCGCGGTTTTTACCACTTATAAAGTTAATATTAAAATAATTATTAAACCTTAGAGCTAAATTTTCACTACTTCCCACATAGTTTTTTCTATTTTTTAAATTAACTCACCGATAAATTCCTGATTTAGCTTGATTTTCTTTGAGTATTTGAAGCTTCTCAGTATCAGCATTAGCGTATAGGCGGGCAACTTCGTTGCCCGCCCTTACTGGAACTACAGGGCTGTTTGTAGAATAAGTTATCAAGCTAATTGGATAAACGGAGTAAGTTCTAAAATTATTTATACTCTGCACGGAATTGAATACGCTCACCGGCGGCCAAATATTACTGTACCACTTACATCTCATGGTACTGTAAAAGCTGTTGCAAATAATACTGTAACACTTGCATCTCATGTTACAGTAAAGATTTGGTAAAATAACTAATCAGTTATATAAGTAGTAGGGTTGCGCTCCACCTACAAGAACAACTAAAATACACTCAATTTTTATCATACTACTGTCTTCAAAAAAAATGTTAAAAAGAATTGCCTGTTCACATACTAATAATACTAGAACAGTTAGCATCACATTCATTTTAAGGTTTGAAAGTAAAAGAAATCCTAATAAAATATTATTATTTTGTTCATAGTATTAATTAATGGGGTTGCAAGACTCACGCACTTAACTTCTCGTATAGCGGCCTTAAGCTATAACTACTCCATACAGACAGGTTAATTAGTCCCCAGTGTCCGCTCTTACCACCCCGGATAGCAGAGGGGATATCGTTTATAACATAAAAATAAATATCAGAAAAACGGACTGTATTTAATTACAGCTCTACCTTAACGCGGTCTCATCGCACCCGGGTAAATAAATTAATAATTTACATACTTCCATTAGTGATGTGGAAGTCACTTTACAACCTATAGAATAACCACTATCTATTATTAGATCACTTCTTAAGCACCAGGGTAGTAAATCTATGTGTAACTCTCAAGGTTAACCTAACAAAATAGACATCCCTACCAAAAGTAGTAGACCTTCGCTTCATTCCGTGTTAGTAAAGTCATCCCTTATTGGACTATAAAGTAAAAATTTAGAGTCAAACTGTAATAAAAAAGATATAAATTATAAAATAGCTAACTATATCTCTAAAGTCTCTACAATCCATCTAATATTTTTAATTAATGTGAAAAAATAATAAAAAACACAAAGAGCACAAGCACTTAGATTTGAACTAAGAATTAAAGTATATTTAATAAAGCGAGGGCCGCCTGCGAGTACCGAGCGCGGACCTCGCCGGCGGCTTATTTTATTTTTACTTCAAGTTTTTCCCTTAAACTACACTCTTTTATATTTTATTTAATGTAACAAGTCAATATATCAGGAATCGAACCTAAACGACCATAGTGCAACGACGATTATACTACCAGCCGACTAGTTAACTTTTTTCTTTTTTTACCTTGCTTGGGTAGGAGTGAGTAATAATCATTTAACCTTTTTTGCTTCCGTAGGTTAGCAAGTTGCTGCACCGGAAAATAAATAAAGTTAATGTTCCTAACCTCTTTTTCGCGATTCGAACGCTCATTTGTGAACACCAAAAATTAAGGACTTACCCAATTAGTCTACAGCATATTTCAGAAGGATACATATTTGTATCCGTTAAAACAAAAATAAAGTTTTACACATTGTAAAAAAAAAGTGGAAACACAGCGAAAAAATTGGAAAAAAAAATAAAGTTATACACATTGTAAAAAAAAAGGGTGTAAACACAGCCAACAAGTTGGAAAAAAAATATAAATGAAAGCCTTACCCCCCCCCCCCTTCAATCCGAAGGAAATAAGGTAAGGCTTTCATTTATCCTATTGGCTAAGAAAAAGTAGTAGGAGGAGCTAATAAAATGAAAAATCACACAGGACCAGAATAAAGGGACTAATTAATCCGCGAAGATATGAGATAAACTATTTACCTCTAAAAAGTTTTACTTAACACACTTTCCTTCTTTACGGAGCTAGAAAACGCAGTGGAATACGACACCTATAAAAGTATAGTACTTTTATAAGGCCCGGGGGGGTAAAGGCTAAAGACTAAAATAATTTATTTAGGGGTTATATGTTGTAACCCATGAAAGATAATGCATAGAAATGAATAGAAATATAAATTTCTTATAGGTAAAGCAGGCCTCTAGTATTTATTTTTAGAATTATCTTGCCTCCCTCAGATCCTGACAGAGAGGCTTCCCTCCCCCCCCCCCTTCCACCACGGGAGGGTTAGAAAAAAAAAAGACTAAAAACACGAAACAACTCTTTCCGTCCCTGCGGGCCTAAGCCCGCAGGGCGAGGGAGGTATGAGAAAATTACAAAAAGTAACAAATAACCGACTTACCTGCGGAGAGTAACTAAGGAATACTAGAGATAAAATAAAGGGAATCTATATGAAAATGCTGAGAATTTATAAAAGACATCTAAGGTATTTTTTTTTGACGATGGCTGGCGGCTGCTACTTCGTAAGGAGCCAACAACTCAATCGATAATATATGCAATTTATAAAGAGCGGTATTTACCACTCTTTACTTTGTTAAAGGGTGCTTTGCAGACTGTAAAGCACCCTCGCCGGCAGCTTAAAGGAGCTATTTAGGTTGAACCTGAAATCTTTTCTTTATAAGTTGTGATGTTCCTTTTTCCTTTAAATGGGATAAAGCTTTAGAGACTGTACTATGTGCACATCCACAAAAATGGGCAGCTTCGCTGATTGAAGGGAAAACAGTAGTTTCATTATTTAAAGTATCCAAAACTTGTACTCTATTTTACTACTTCGGTTTCACCAAGAATCGCTTCTTTATTAATCTACTCTCGCCATTTTCCTCTAGATATTTTAATGCTTTACAGATCGTTCCGTAAACTACGCCAATTGCTTGAACTGCTTCCCTAATAGAAGGATATACAGTTATATTTCCAAGGGCCTCATTTAGAGTGTCCACAACTTCCACACATTGCTTCTGTGGATTTTGCCCTAATTGTACGTATAATTCCGGTCCAGAGGGCACAGAAGAGTCCGCATCTTTGAAAAGGGAAATTGCGTACCTTTTCTTTACTAGTCTTAGTACTCCCTTTTCCTGTTGATATTTTAATACTTTACTGATTGTGGTTTTGTAACATCCTATTCCTTGGGCAGCTTCAACTATAGAAATGTAAACTGTTGTAACATTCTTACGAGAATCTAAAACTGAGACTCGTAGGGCTTGAATTTAACGTTGATGTTTTAAATGTTCTAGATTTTATTTACTATTTAACCCCGCGGGCCGCAAGCGTCCCTCAGGGCCGCGAGCGGCGTTCTAAAAGCTTAGCATTTTGTTATTCAGTTAGAGATTTACCTTTTCTCGTTGCAGACATTTTTGCTTTAGTCACTTCTGAATGTTTAAAACCAAATAAGGAACCTGCTCTTGTTAATATATTATACTCTGGTTTTAATAAATTTAGAAAATACTGTTCCCTGAAAACTGCTTCAGAGGGTTCACAGTACTCCAGGATTTCTAGCCTAAAGTTTGAATATCCATATTTTAAGAGTGCCCTATAAATCATGCTACTGTTCTTTTTAATTTCTTTTTCTAAAAACGAGAGGGAATAATAATTTCTCAATCTACTAACAAGATTTACACTGCTTCCCAAATAACACTTTTTATTTACCAAATTAACTCAAAGGTATACGCCCGCTTTCCTTTTATTTTCTTTAAGGATTAGGAGCTTCTCAGTATCAGCATTTTTATATATTTTAACGGGAACAACTGAAGAATTAGTAGAATAATTTCTAACCATAAAAATAACACCTCCTGGCCAAGCATAGGAGGCTTTACTTCGTAAGGGCCTTCGGTGAACCTCCATCAATGATCTATTAAGGCGCGGAGCGCTTCCAATATTACTATAACGCTTAAAACTAATACCGCTATGGATAATGCTAAATAAACAAACTTTATTATACCACTTACATCTCATGGTACAATAAATACTATTCCAAATATAACTGTACCGCTTACATAACATGGTACCGTAAAGACTGGATAAAGTTACTAATCAGTAGCTGCCACCTACAAGAAGCAATAAAACACAGCCATTTATTATCATACTACTGTCGTCAAAAAAGCTGTAAAAAAGACCTGCCTGTTCACATAGTAATAGTGCTAGAACAGTTACCACGCCTTTCGTTCCTAGGGTTGAAAGACTAATCATTCCCATTAATATAAAGTTTAATAATTTTTTTGCCATAAGAAAAGTATAGATTCGAACTACAATCAACTTAAATAAAGTTAATATTCCTAACCTCTTCTTTGTAATTCGAACATTTATTTTTTTTTAGAAAATTCATGAGTTACCCATTACTCTACAGCATATTTAGGATTTGCATCGATCCGATGATCGATGCAAATCCTAGCCCCTTCCTCTAGCGCAAGAGGGAGGGCAAGTAAAAAAACCTCACCTCGCTCCGCGCGCTTCGCGCGCGAACGCGCCGGTGAGGTTGAATTCTTGCGAAGGCTGGTGAGTCAAAACCCACCCTCTGACCCTCCCTCGCAGCGCAGCTGCGCTGCTGCGCAGCTGCGCACCCAGGGAGGGGCTTATATCTGATTATATCCTGATTAATACAACTTGTTTTTAGGGTGGATCCTAAATCATAAGATAATGATTTATTATTTGCAGTCTTTTTTATTCTTTTTATTATTTTTGTAAACCTAAAACTAATTTATATAAGGCCCCACGGAGTGGGGCCGCTATAGCTTGCTGTTTCGCCACTCCTCTTAGTTTAAACAATTTTATTTTATTCATAACTCTTTGACATTGTGTTTAACTTTTAGAGGGCGGACTTTACTTTGTTAGGAGCCGCCCACCGTCTATTATCGTAAGTCTCTTATTTGAGTTCTATTAATTACATCTCATTGCTGTATAAACCAAAGCAACGGGTATTCTACTTCTGAACCACATAGATTGGGTGATGATTCTGACACGATAACCGTTACCTCTTACGAAGTTGTAAAAGATGGAAAAAAGGAAATGAGTGAAAAAAAACTTGTGAAAATATTAAACTCTCCCGCCCCCCCCCCCCTCTCCGGTCCCTCGGGGTCGGAGGGCACAAAAAAGCTTTGTTAGCAAAAAAGAGAATTTAGGTGAAAAAAGAAGAAAAAGAAATCAAAAGGATCGTGAAAGAAGAAGAATTATTAAAGAAAATAATTCAGAGTTGTATGAAAGAGTTAGAAATGAGAAAGATAGAGCTAAACGACTTCTAAAGGCAGCAGCCCCTCTTTTTTTTTTTTCAAGGGCGGCACTGCGAAACAGTGCCGCCGAATAAAATAAAAATAAAAATAAAATAAAAAGAAAAAAAACTTCGTACTTCGTAGAGGGGCTGCGCAGCTGCGCAGCTGCGCAGCTGCGCAGCGTAGCAAGTAATAACTTAACTAAGGGTAAAGATAACAAATCTAAGGAGCGGTAACATTAAACGACCGTCTAAATCTAAATAAGGAGCCTTTACACTGCTTTATTTTTAGTTTAGAACCTTAGCGTAAAAAAAACCTCGCTTAGCGGAACAAATCGTCGCTGAAGTGAGGTTTCTCCTGATAACTTTATCTGGTTTAGGTTTACATTTGTCAACTGTAGCTTTTTCCATTATTCGCAGTGTAGGTAGGAGGGTACCAACTAGCATTTTCTTCCAGCCCCTCCCTCGCGCCCCTCTACGAAGTACGAAGTTTTTCTTAGAAAAAGAGGGGCTGCGCGCGCAGCTGCGCAGCCAGAGGGCAGGGTTATAGCTATTTTATAATTTTTTTTGTGGCAGCATAGGAGTTTACGTTTACGAATTTCGGTGACACTTCCGTAGTAGACGTTAGCGTTCTAAAAAAGTTGTGTAGTAATAGTACACAACTTTTTTTACCTCACCTGCCCTTGCCCGGGAAAAATAAAAATTATTATTTTTATTTTTACCGTGCGCGGCCCGAGGGGAGTAATTCAAACTCAGGTGAGGAAAAAAAAATTAGTTAAGTTTTATTTTTTTTTTCTAGCTCGCTGCGCAGCTACGCAGCTGCGCAGCCAAAATAAATGTAAATGCCCCGCAATATGTAAAGGTGTAGCTCCAACATCTTCTTAAATCTATTCTAGCCCCTCCCCGGAGGGGAGGGCCCTATGAAAAAGCTTAATACTCCCTCCGAGGGAGCCCTCGAGGCCGAGGGGAAGAAATTAGTTAATAAAGTATTTAGAATCTATCAACATTTCTTTATGGCGGCCGCGCTAGCGCGGCCGCCCTCACCTAAAACAGGTTTATCAGGTATAATCATCAACTCACCATTCTTACCTATAACTGTATTGTCTTTTACATCATACACAGCTTCAATATTCTCCACAGCATGACTATGAAATTTATCAATACAGTCCTTGTTAGCATATATAGATATAAAAGTTTCTTTTACTAATTGACTTAATAATTCAACATTATTAGCATGAACACCAAAACAATCGTTAATTGTTATCACACCGCTCGCGGCCCTTCGGGCCGCTCACGCTTTTTAGTCTTTACTTTTCAAGTCGAAGACTAAAAAGTAAAGACCCGAAGGGGACGAAATTAAACTCCTCATTAACTCTTTTTATTAATAAAATTACATTACTTGCCCGCTCGCGGCCCTGTAAAAATAAAAATAAGATTTATTATTTTTCCCGCCCTTTGGTCATTCGCCCCATAAACAAAAAATTATTCTAATTATTTTTTTTTTAAAGGGTCGAAGGACTCGCGGCCCGAAGGGTCCATAGAATGTATCAAATTAAGAATAAAACAATTAACTTGCTTATCTTTAGGCTGCGCAGCTGCGCAGCTGCGCAACATACGCGCAAGTAGATTATCATCGTAGATCAGGTTTACTTAAACTAGCTTTACGCTTTTAACCTCAGGAGGGCGTGGTGAAAAAAAAAATCTACATAGTCTAAAATTTAATTCTCTCCCTGCTAACTGGTTGCAGGGTGAGAGAATCTCTCTAATATGGAAGTTATATAGGTGACAAGACTTGAATCTTGCATAGGGGGGGGGCTTTACTTTGTTAAAAGTCGCCCGCCGTAAACCATTCCATATTTATGGATAACAAGACTTGAACTTGTAAGGTATTTAACCACTCCTATATGGGCAACAAGACTTGAACTTGCAAGGTATTTAACCACTCTTTTTTTTATGGGCAACAAGACTTGAACTTGCAAGGTATTAAAATCCACTCCTTTATGGCTGACAAGACTCGAACTTGCAAGGTATTACTACCACTTTATCCTAAGTAAAGTTTGTTTACCAAATTCCAAACACAGCCATTTAATAGTCGAAATTAATGTATGAATGCAACCTAAACTATTAGGCAAAAACATTTAAATTGAAAATCTATATTATGCTGATTAACAACGTTACAGGTTATAAAAAAAATAAAAAGCTTGATAAAAAAAAATTAATAAACTAAAAAATTAGAGAAGGTAATTTAGTTGACAAGTAAAATTACGAATAAAGTACCCACCCCCCCCCCCCCTCAAGCGGGCACTTATACTTCGTAAAGGAGCAATGGCGGTAGGGGGTGCTAAGGGACAAGGGCGATAAAAACTAGTTTTTTAGCCGGCGTGTAAAAAAGTTTAATATGCCATCCTTTGGTTTTACTTTTATTAAAAGTAAAAAACTAAACCCCAAAGAAACCGCCGAGTGTAACACCAAAACCTGGTTTTCCCTTATTTTTTTTTATATGAGTTAGGTCACAGGCTTTTTTCCTCCCTATAAATTGCAAAAGGCAAACAGACGAGTAAGATGAAAAAAATAAAAAAAGTTTGTAAAGCCGTGGCTAGATAAGCATTATTAGGATAAGTCAGAGAGAATTTATGCTAAGAAACCAATGAACAATCTGTGAAGATACTAGACCATACAAAAAAAACACCTTATTTGCGGAGCATATGAAAGTATCAGCAAACAGTATCCCCTTACTATAATGAATTAAATGAGAGGATAAATGAAAACGACAGGAGTTGAAAATGAAAACAAACGGCACAAGCGAAAACGAACAAAATAATAGATAAAAGAAGAGGCTTAGCCTATCTTAGGCTGCCTAGCCGGACTTGGTAGAGAACAGTGTAAAATGTAGCATACTGACACTGCATAGCTATTGAGAAGGCAAAATATATAGAGATAGGTGGCTGTGTTAAATAAATTACTTATTTAACACAGGCTTTGCTAGCCCTAGGGCCCACGGGATCGATAGGGTTTGGAGGTAAGGTAAATACAATATAGCCCCCCTCCCCTACAGGGGGTATTATTTTTAATACACCTTGACATATAACTACTGCTAGTTCCTATTTCTTTAGCCGCGGAAACTATCGAAGGAAACTCCTTTCTTTCTTGAGTTTTTGTATTTATTAAGGTAATTTGGGTAAATTTTTATTTTCTTCCTGGACCTACTGCAGATTCGGCCTAACGGGCTTGATTGGAAGCGTTAGCCCGAATTAACAAGTCTCCTTAATAGCTAAATGCCGCTCAATTTAGTAATCTGATATCGCTTATTTTTAAATCAAATTCTAGATACACCTCCCCTCCGGCCCCCCCCCCCCCATAAAAATAAAAATGTCAGGCAAAGCCCACTTTTTTATTTTCCGGGCCCTGGGGGTGGCGTTTAAAAGCAGTACTGATACTACCCCCCCC
Organism: Tympanopsis confertula; assembly: GCA_026745395.1. Lineage (NCBI taxonomy): Eukaryota > Fungi > Ascomycota > Sordariomycetes > Coronophorales > Scortechiniaceae > Tympanopsis > Tympanopsis confertula. The sequence continues at coordinate 1,425 of JAOYNU010050074.1, read as the reverse complement.
CCCCCTGAGCCACCCTATAGCTATGGCTGCTTCGCTGATTGAAGAATAAACAGTTTTTTCATTGGGCGGCCTTGCTACGCAAGGCCGCCGATAGTATCAAGTACTTGTACGCTATGTGCTTTTTTTGCATTAATAGTTTTTAACCCCGCGGGCCGCAAGCGTCCCTCAGGGCCGCGAGCGGTGTTCCAAACGTTTAGGTTTAGCTTCTGGACTTGAATTTAAATTATTGATTCGTTCTAATAGCACAGCTCATCATTCAGGGTTAGAATGAAGAATTTTTAACCCCGCGGGCCGCAAGCGTCCCTCAGGGCCGCGAGCGGTGTTCCAAACGTTTAGCTTTACCTTCTGGAGTTAAATTTCTTAATTTAGCTTTAGTCTCTTCAGAATGTTTGAAACCAAGACTGGAACCTGCATTTGTTAATATGTTATAGTTAGGTTTTAACAGGTCAAGATAGGGCGGCAAGAAAAGGAAAAATGGGAGATAAGTACTACCATTTTTCCTTTTACCGTTTTGCCGCCGTGTTGCCTTATTATTGCTTCAGACGAAGCACAATATTCCAGAGAGCGCCCAGCGGTAAAAATAAAAAAAAATAAATGAATAATCTACTAATGATGATAACTAATAAATCATTTATTTTTTCTAGTGAAGCAAGCGCTTTCAATCTTAAAGTTAGAATAACCATGCTTGAGATGCGCTTTATTGATTGCCATATAACTTTTTTTTTACTTAAATAATTAAATTTAAAGTACTCTCCGCGATAAATGCCAGATTTTCTTATGGGCGCCCTACGGAGTAGGGCGCCGTCTTTTATTATTTAGAGCTTATCTAAATCAGCATCTAAGTACATTTTAACAGGAACGACATCTGGTAACGAAGCAGCAGAGTTAGTAGAGTAAGTTTTCAGGAAGGACAAGGACCCCCCCCCCCCTAAAGCAATCTATCTTATAATTTTCCGGTACAGAATGATAGTACACAGAAGTAAATTACCTGGTGGCTTAACTGCCCGTTCACTTTCTTACATGGTAAACATAGCGCCTTCCCACCCACGGTAAAGAGGGCGTTTCTAGACTTTTCCTTTTGGTTTCCATTATTTAGTTATTATTAACCCTGCGGAGCATCCGAGGGACGAGGAAAACCAAAAGCTGTAAAGCAGAATAAAACAAAAGTAAAAATTAAAAGACTGAGACCCCCCCCCCCCTAATTTGAAGTTAAATAGAAGTTACCGCCGTTATCATAAGAAAAGTATGGACTTACAATGCCTTACCGGTATAGGTCCGAACTTATACCATATCTAAATCGAAAATATAATATTTAAATACCGATTACTCAATATAATATAAAACTTACATATTTTACTTCTATTTATTATATTTATTATTTATTTATTATATATTTTATTATATATTTTATTATTTATTATATAT
>JAOYNU010049963.1:0-10848 GCA_026745395.1 Tympanopsis confertula | reverse complement strand
ATATACTATATACTATATACTATATTCTATATACTATATACTATATACTATATTCTATATACTATATACTATATACTATATTCTATATACTATATACTATATACTTGTCAGACCTTTTAGTAGCTGGGGTATCTAAGTTAGAGAGTAAAGGCGTCGTAATCTTATTATATATACGTATCGTAGATAAGGTATAGATACGGTATAAGTCGTATATAATTAATTAAAGCTTTTATTATAATAATAGTAGTATAACCTCTACGAGGAGCTAGATCCCTTTTTCTAGTAGGTTCCCCTTCTATCCTTATATAGGCGCGTACCTCCTAGCTACTTCTTTTATCCCCCCTTAGACTATCCCTAGCTCGTAGGCTTTATCTAAGACTTTTTTTATCTTTTATATAGCTAACTAGTACTATTTATTATACTATACTTATATTAATCTATAATAAAGTACCCCTTCTACTAGTAAGTCGCCCCGATATACTTATCGTATATAGTAATTATAAGTTAATATTATTCTTCTAATAAAGTATTACTATAGTATAATTAAAGTATAATTAATATATCGTATACTTTTTTTCTTTAAATAAAGAAATACTTTATAAAAATCGAAGTTAATAATATATAATACCTTTTAATCTCTTCTAAGGGTTAGGGTTAATTTAATAGGTATTCCTTTTATTTTATATAAATTCTTATAGTAATTATATAACTACTTATTTAAATTCTATAATTTTCTTTTATATTTCTTTTTTTTCTTTTTTTTTCTTATAAATTCCTTTTATTCTTCTTTTTCTTTAATACTAGTACTAGTACTAGTATTAGTATTATTATATCTTATTTAGTACTTATTCGTAAAGCCGTAGAGGAGGTAGTATATAAGAAAAGCGAGGTAGAGGCTAAGTAGAAAGAGGAGGAGAATAAGAAAAGAGAGGTAGTAGCTAAGTATAAAGAAAAAGCTAAGAAAAAAGCGAAAATAGCTAAAAATACTATAATAATACCGGGGGAGTATAGCTCTACTTATATTACTACTAATAATACTCGTAACTTATTATATTATTTACTATTAGTTTCTAAAAGTAATAATAATAATAATAATAATAATAATAATAATAATAATAATAATAATAATAATAATAATAATAATATCGTACTTATACTTTAGCGTAATATTAAGTAGTTAACTCGTATAATAGCTACTCCTCCTCCGCGTCCTCGATATAAGATTATAAAGCCTATATAGTATATCCTTTACTAACCCTTTTCTTACGGTATTTATACGGTATATTTCTTATTAATATAGTATTTAAGCTCTTTAAGAACGTCCTACTATACGCCTAATATATCTAGAAACTCGTAGACTAGGGCTATTAGACTAATACTATTAGATATTAGCGATATCTTATCTTTTTTAGCTATATATATTTTATTCTAGTTATATATTTTAAATATACCGCTAATATATATCCTTTAGTACGCTTAATTAAATATCGGTACTACTAGTATATAAGTAGCTATAGTAGGTACTACTACGATTAGATATCTAGCCCCGAGATTACCGATACTTAGGATTAGTTCTATAGCTACTACTAAGCTAATATAGATAAAAAATTTATTATATATACCTTTCTCTTTTATCTTAGTATACTAGCTATAAGGACTATTATAGATACTACTAGGATCTATAAGAGAGGTAGTAGTAATAATAATAGTAATAATAATAATAGTAATAATAATAATAGTAATAATAATAATAGTAATAATAATAATAATAATTTCCGAGACTATCTCGAGGGTCTAAAGTAATATATTACTAGGACTCTACTAGAGGTACTAGATAAGTATATAGAGTATATTTATAGCCGTCTTAATTATCTAATAGGTCTAATTAATAATAATAAAAGTAGGGGTAAAGGTAAGAATAAAGATAAAGGTATCGGGGGCGCTTATAGGGCTCTAGGAGCCGGGGGCCGTTCTTCTAGTATCTAATAAGTATAGCCTATTAACTAATTATATAATAAGTATAGTTTTATTATATAACTCTTAATAATATATTATTTTATCGTATTATTTCTTCTTATATTATAGCGGTATTTTTATAGTACTTCTATAGATTTTTATTCTACGATTCGCGCCTTATCTCTTTTTTAAAATTTTCTTTATTTTTCTTTATACTCCTACTATATCTTTTTATTATTAAAGTATTTTTAGGGTTCTTAAGTATCTTCGTCTTTATTATATCTTAACTATTATACTCTATATAGCCTATTTTTTCTATTACTTCTATAATCTACGATAAAATCGACTTCGTATATAGTTTCTCCGTCGAAAAGATTATCTAATAGTATTTCTAAGGTTTTATTAGGCTTATAGATATAAGGTTTAAGGCTTTATATATTAAATACGCTATAAATACGTATTATTAGTTAGAGGTTTAGTTCGATAGTATTTCCGGATAATTTAATTAACTTAATTTAATATAAGCCTATTTATTTAGGTCCTAGTTTTCGATATAGTTATAAAAAGTTAATATTTTTCGTATTTAATAAAACCTATTAGTTAACCTAGAAAGAGTACTCTTTTCGCTTCTTATTATACTATTAAGATATAAATACTTATACTTTTAATAAAGCTTCTCTCGCGAGGTCTTTATCTTTTATTATTATCTCTACCCGGTTCTCTACTTCTTCGGCGTACTTATATAGTATTCCTATAGTATTATAAGGTATATATAGCTCGTACCTAAGTAGAAGTTTCGCTAGGGTTTATTTTATTACCGAATACTTAGATATATTATATATAACTTAAGTTAGTAATAGCTAATTATCCTAGTCGTTTAAATATTTCGAATAATAATTTCTAAAGTACTATTCTAAGACTTAGTTTTATCTCTCTATTTACTTATCGGTCTAGGGGTAGAAGCTAATATTTAATTTTCTTTTAATAAATAGGAGGTCGTAAAAGCTAGATTACTATTTACTTATAAATACCGAACTTCTATCCGATATTATTCCTATTAGTAGCCTATAAGATTAGAAGATCTTATCTAAGAATAACTATACTAGGTCTATACTATAAATATACTTCGAATAAGGAATATACTTAATTTATTTTATAAATCTATTTATAATTATAAAAATTAAATTATAATACCCGCTTCTTTTAGAGGATACTAGGGGTAGGTCTATAATAAAATTAATAGTAATCTCTTATTATAGGCCTTAAAGAATAAGTAGGGGTTTAAGTAAACCGTATAGTTTCTTTAGTAAAAGCTTAAACGCCTAATATATACTATAAGTACGTATTTACTACTTAGTATCCTTATTAATACTAGGCTAGAAAAACGTACTTTTAATACGAGCTATTATCCTAGATATACCCTAATACCTAGTATACGGGTTATTATAGTATAAGTATAATACTTTAGCTTTTAAACTATTTAGGGTATATATTTTACTATTCCGATAGAGTAGACTATACTCTTTAAGCTAAATAGTCGATCTAGTTCTCTTAGATACGTTTTTAATATAAGATATCTAGGATTATCTCTATTCGGTAATAAAAGTATCTTTTTAATATACCTCGTAGAGTATATCTTTAAATATAGTAATTTTAATAAGGTCTTACTATAGATTTAGGTTAAAGAGTATAATACGTACTACTTTACTATCCTTTTTAAAGGTAAAGTTAGCCGTTTTTTCCCCGTCGATAATAGAGGATACTATAGATTATCTTCCCTAGTAGTAGGAAAACTTAAAGTATATATTTAGATTACTATACTATTACTTAGATATCTTATTACTAGTTTTAAAAGTCCTATCTCTTTAAGCTAGATATAGAGGTATTAATTTAAAAAGCTTATAATATACTATTAGAGTACTAATTTTAACCTAAAAGGAGTATCCTATAACGGGGTAATACTTAATAAAACTATTTAGTATTACTACTATATATTTAGTATATTTCTATAGTATAATATTTTTATTTATAAAATACGATTAAAACTAAAGTATAATAGCCTATTTCGCTTCTTTTCTCTCTATAAGGTTATTAAAATCTAGTTTTCGCGATAAAAGATCTACTAGGTTCTTCTACCCCGGAAGATAAGTAATTATAAAATTAAAAAGAACTAGGTATAATAATACTATTACTTATTTTAGAAATAACTAGGGTTTTAATAGTAGATATTTAATATTTAGATAATTTATTCTTATATCTATAAGTACTAAAGTATATATAAAATAGTATTTCTAAATCTTAAAACTCTTATAAATAGCTAAAAGCTCTATATCTAGGGTATTATAGCGTAATTCGGTATTCTTAAGCTTCCTCGATATAAAAGCTATAAAGGCCTACGCCTTTATAGGCTACTTCTAGTTAAAGATAGCTCTAATTATAAAATCTAAAGTATTAGTCTTAATACGGATAGGGTATTTAAGCTAGAAGTAGGCTAGTATACTAGCTTCTATAAAAACCTTCTTTAGTTCTTCTACTACCTACTAGCCCTTATCCCCTATATCTAGGGGCCTTATACGGAGCTATTTTCCTTAAATCTTTTTCTATCGAGCTATAAAAGGCCTTTTATATATAGTTATAATATTATCCTAGTATATTAGGTTATTTAAAAGAACTATAATTCTACTATAATTCTTAATAAACCGCTTATAGTAACTAGTTAATCTAGTAAATAATATAATATCTTATACCGATCGAGGCTCGGGCTAATCGAGTATCTCTTTAATTTTTATAAAATCTATACTAATTCCCCTAATACCTACGACTTAATTAAAATAGCTTATTTTATTAGTCTCGAACTTATACTTTTTAGGGTTCTTATAAAGGCTAGTATCTCGAAGGGTTTTAATAATTATTTTAATATAATTAATATATTCTTCCGGTATATTACTATAAATAAATATATCGTCTATATATACGATATAATAGGTATCTATAAAGTCTTTTAAAATATCTTCTATATAATTTTAGAATATACTAGGCGTATTTATAAGCCCGAATAGTATTACTATATACTTAAAATATCTATATCGATATCTCTATATTATCTTTTACTTATCGCTTTCGCGAATATATATCCTATAATACGTATTCTTAAGGTCTAATTTCGAGAAAACTTTAGCTTTTAATAGGCGTTCGAGGATATTATTAATTAATAGAAGAGGTATATAATCCTTCTTCGTAATAGTATTAAGTTTATAGTAATTTATATAAAGTCGTAAAGTACTTCCCTTTTTTAGTACGAAGAGAACTAGGGCTTTTAGAGGACTATTACTTCTATAAATCTATCTTAGGTCTAGAGCTTACTTTATATAATCTTTAAGGGTCTTTAATTCCTTTTTATATAGTAGGTAGATAAGGGTATACTTAAGGGGTAAATTTTCTAAGTCGATTATATAGGTTTTTCCGCCTAATAAGGGTAATCTATCTATAGTTTTTATATCTAGGAACTTCTCTTCTTTATTAATTTACTAATTAAAGCGTTTTTACGGTATAACTATAGTATCCTTATTTTTATTATAATCGAGTATATAAGCGAATTTAGTTATTATATTCTATAAATACTCTAATAATATACTAATTACTTAATATACTACTATACCTAAAAGGTCTCGCCTCTATATAGGGGTAGTAATAAGAAGCTTCTTTAAAAGTAACCCTATATATTATAGGTATATATAAGTTATTACGGTATTCCTAGTATATCGTATTTCCTCTAAAGTAGAGATTAATTTAATACTATCCTATCCTTCTTTTAGGGGGCGATAATACTACTAGCCTATTAAGAAGTAGATATCGGGGTCTATTTTTATTAACTAATCTAGCCCTATTACTATTTAGTACTTAGGATCGTAGATCTTCGTAATAATTATATTATAATTAAAAGTCTAGGTTTTTCTTTCCGAATCTATAATCTTTATAATAGTAGTTACTCTTCCTCTTATCTTTATATTCTTTTAAATTATTAAGGTATTAATTATATCTCTTATAAGTATAAATATAACCCTACCTCTCTTCTTCTACTAGGTTTTATCGATTATAGTTTATAGTTTAGCTTTTATATCTAGAAAAATACTTATATCTTCTTACCGATATCTTACTTTTACGATAATAGGTATAATAAGTCTTTTCTTTATAAGGATTAGTTATCGGGCTTTATCCTAAGGTCTAATTCTAATTATTAGTACTCTATTACTATCTAATTTCTCTTATATAATTATTTTAACTAGAAGAGGGGGTAGGCCGTAGTTTTTAGTCGTATAAGACCCTCTACTATATTAGGTATAGTTTAGGGCTATATACTAAGGTCTCGTATAGCCTATAAGCTTATACTTATAATACTTAAATATAGAAGAATCTCTCTTTACCCTATACCTTTAAAGTATACTTATAATATAACTAAAGTAGGGTTACTTATTAATTATATTATTTTTCTAGGTTTCTAAGAGGTTTATAAGTAGGCTTTCTAGTATATTATAAGGTCTTTTAGTACTTCTATATTTTAAGTCCTTATTACGATTATTCTTATACCTTTTATCCCTTAAGTAGTAGGTCTACTATAGGGGTTTTTCCTTAACTAAAGTAAAGTTTTTTAATTTTTAAAAGGTAGGGGGAGTAGAACTAGCCCTAAGGATAATAATCTTCTTACCTTTTTTATTAGTAGTATAATAGATAATAAATACTTAAAAAAGTTCGGGGAGCTCTTATAAAATCTCGGCTTTAATCCTTAGGATATTATAAATTAGGGTAATTAGTAGTTTATATTCTTATTACCTCTAGTCTATTAATACTACTATAGTATCTCTACTATATAGGTAAAATAAGGTTAATTCCGAGTCTAAAAACCCTAGGAAATCGTTTTAAATAACCTTAAATATCTAGTTATTATAAGTTCTAGTAATATATATAATCTAATAAATTATAATTTATTTCTTAAAATTAATTTACTTTAGTATTACTTTCTTAATATCGTTTTTAATTTTATATAAATTAATAGTATAGTATAGCTATTATAAAAAAGTATTCTTATTCTCCTCTAAATTCTTTTTAAATTTAATAAGTAAACTTATTTATAGAATTATTATATAGGTTTTATTAAATACTTAAAGTTTATCCTCTTTTTTCTAGGCTATTTATATAATATACGTATTTTAATTTACCTCTTTCTAGATCTCGGGCTAGGTAAATAGATTAGAGGTTATAATACTATTACTTAATTAATACTAGTATTCTTCTATTACTACTATAGTATATTTACGATATTATTCTTCGATTACTTCTTTTAAAAGTACTAGTAGATCTAAAAAAAGAAGAGAAAAAAGAAGAGGTCTATAAGGCGTAGTAACCGATTCGGACTCTTCTTAAATAGGAGAACCTCTATCTTATTCTACTTATTATCCTCTTTCTTCTTTATTTTATAAAGCGACCGAGTAACTATAAGTAATAACTATTTTAGCTTATTATATATAATATATATTTAAATACCGGGTTATTATATATAAAGTATAATCGGTTATATAGTTTATAACTATAAGTATATTTTTATAGTATTCTTACGATATCTCCGGTCCCTAAAGCCTATTAATCTATAAGATAAGTAGAGGTTATTCTATTAGGCTTTTCTTTAGTTAGGGTATATAGTTAGAGAGTAAAAGCGTCGTAATCCTAGTATATAAACGTATTATAGATAAAGTATAGATATAATATAGATTATATATAGTTAATTAAAACTTCTATTATAATAATAGTAGTATAACTTCTACGAGGAGTTAGATCCCTTTTTTCTAGTAAGTTCTCCTTCTATCCTTATATAGGCGTATACCTTCTAGCTACCTCCTTTACCCCTTTTAGACTATCTCCCTAGTTTATAGGCTTCCTCTAAAACCCTTTTTATCCCTTATATTACCAGGTAGTGCCATCTGCTACCTATACTCGTGCCAGTCCATAACAGTATCGTACGGCTTCCTTACTCTTAGTCTCTTAAGTAGTAGGATCGGTTTTATCTTCTTTATCTAGATTAATATCTTTCTTAATACCTCGAAAGCTTATATATATAAAAAGAAGCGAATACTAATTAATCTACTATAGAGTACCTCTAATAGTCTACTCTATTAGGATTTTTATACTTAATTCTTTATTTATTATATTCGCTTAGCTTAAGAAAAAGTCTTTTAAAAGTAATTTAAAGTATAGGGTATAATTAACTATAAGAGTAGGGTTTTACTTATTTATATCTTAGAGGAAGAGTACTAGGCTTATAATAATCGTATAATTAGATCTTATATATAGAATCTTTCTATAGTACTAGAGATTATAAACCCCTTATTCTTCTATTCTTACGTTCTAAAGAGCGTGGAATTTATCTTCTTAAATATATAAATAATTAAAGATTAATATAGATCATATAACGTAGGCTTCGTCATTATATAAAATTATTTAGTGATCGGCGGCCTCCATTTTTCGAGCCTTAGCTCGCATTTTTCGAGCCTACTCTACTCCGATTAGGTAAAGTCGTATCAACCCTTTATAGAGTACTTTCTTTAGTAAACGTACTAAAGAGATAGTTTAAATTTAAATATTAATAAAAAATTAAAATAAAATCGTTTATAGTCGGAAAAAGTCTTATATAATAGATAAAACTCTTATTAATATATATATAGTTTTATTTAAATTTTAATAAATTTATTTATATTTTTATAGGGTTATTTAATCTAAAATACGTTTAGAAGCTACTTATTTAAATAAGTTATATACGTAGAAAAATAGCTTATAATTTTATTAGGAGTAAAAATATAAGAAAAAATCGTATAAAATCGGGGAAAAAAGTATATATTAGATAATAACCTTAAGTATTAATATATAAAGATAGATTATTTTTAATAAATTTATTCGCGTTTTTATAGGCTTTTTTACTATATAATACATTTAATAGTTATATATCTAGTACTTATCTAGATATACAACTACAAGGACTTTACGTAATCGGAGCAGAATAGGCTCGAAAAATGCGAGCTTAGGCTCGAAAAATGGAGGCCGAGTAATCGGTGGCGAGCCTAATCCACCTATTCTGACCACCTGTTTGCACAACAATAGTTATATAACTATAACCTCTTAGGTCCTACGGGTCTTACCCTATAATAATAGTTATATAACTATATTACGAACCAGGAAACCCTACTTTAGATCCTACGAGAGCTTCGTTTAGCTTACTCTCGTTATCTAATTAATAAAAGTCTATCGGCACCCTAAACTACTATTTACAGCGCATCGCCGTCAACATTGATAGCCTATTACCCGTAGACTAGTAGTACTATTAAAAGTATAAACTAAGAATTATAGTAATTCTTATACTATTATCTTACTTTTAGCTAATAGGACTAGGCTATATAGTTACTATTAGTTTAATTAACTTTTAGTAATAGGCCCTAGTATATAAGAAGAGGCGTTTTACTTTACTCTACTCTTTATAATTATTTTATAATTAAAGATTCGTATAGCCGGATAGATTTTAAATATATCTGAGCTATACTAAGATAAAAAATATAGTAAGATATAATACCTTCTATCTTTAAAACTTAATAGTTAGTATAAATTTAATATATTTTTATAATAAATTTTCGTAAATACGCTAAAGAAAGCTAAGCCCTAAATAACTAGAATATAATCCCTAGGATATCCGAAAGTCTCCCTATATATTACCGAGTAAATTATTTAGAAAATTATATTACTACTATCTATAAGAGGAGCCCTTATTAGTATAAAAATAGGGTTTTCTCCTTAGAAATTCTATACTATCTTTTATTAGACCTAAATAAACCTATTTTAACTACTTTTAATCACTATTATAACGAAAATAACTACTAAATCCGCTAAAACGGATATTTCTTTTCCCTTTTTCCCCGGGCTCTTAGAAGAGAAGAGTAGAGTATTAGTACTTAAACCTACTAAAATTACTATTATAAGGGTCGGAAGATTAAAAAGAGATAAGCTACTAGCCTTTCTAGAAAAGGGCTACGATAAGCTCGTCTTAGCCGGCCTAATCGAGGTAAACCTTAATAGAGTATAAAGCCTATTAAACTTTATAATAGGATAACGACGTAGAAAGGGTTAATATTAATATATTTTTAAAATTATTATATAGTAGTAAGTTAAATATATAATTTACGTAGGTAATTAAAGAATATTAAGATAAGGGGTTATCGATAGGGCTTAGTAGGGTCGTCGGATAGTATATAGGGCTCGGTATAATCGGAATTTCTAAGGTATAGATAGTAAATTAGATTATATAGGCCTAGTATTTCTATCTATAATCGTTTTTAATTTAATAAAAAGATACGTTAATACTTTAAGCCTTTTAACGCCGTTGCTTAGGGCATCTATTTATAATTATAATATCGTCTTTATCTAGATGAAAAAATAGAGCTATACTAGTAGTAAGTATATAAGAACTAAAGATATAGTTTTAAAGCTCTAGGAGATCTAATAATAGGTAATAGTTACTCTTATAAATAGTTAATAGGTAATAGAAAAGTAAATCAAATTAATCCTAATACGCCTCCGAGAAGTTTAAAATAGGTAATTTAGTATAATTAGACTTTAAAAAAAATTTAAACAATACGCTTAAATAAGAAATTAGATTAGCTATATATAAGATATACTATTATAAAAGTAATAGTACGAAAAATCTATTAGTTTAATTTTCTTAAAAGTATTTATAATCGCTTTTATTTAGACCTCTTATATTTAAAATACGAGGATTTATTTATAATTAAAGATTCGTATAGCCGGATAGATTTTGAACCCATCCGAGCTATACCACGATAAAAAAATACAGTA
>JAOYNU010049962.1:0-90827 GCA_026745395.1 Tympanopsis confertula | reverse complement strand
TAGCGTTTGAGATGGGGAGGGAAGGGTAGGCTTTTTCGGAGCAATCTGCGATCTCGCTTCGGATAGTGCCGATGAGTACCTAAATGAGACAATTGTCAGCATGCATTCATAGTAGTAGCTTGGGGTATTTGATGCCAAGGCCGCCCGGCTGGTCACTTACGTTGGAGAATAAACCGAAGTCCTCTGAGGGTACACGCTCCGACTTGGTCTCGCGCCACACCTTATCGTAGCTTCCCTCCATCAAATTTCGCTCCAGCTCAACGGGGTACTTGATATAAGGATCATCTTCGATACGGCCACCCTTCAGACTGGCCTCTTCTACGAGGCCTTCCAACACGGTGTGGAAGTTGGCACTGTCGCCCATGCTCAAAAGAAGAAGCAGGTAGAGACCTGTGACCTTGCTGCGCTGACTGGTGCTGAAATCGACATTAGAGGCCTTTTGGCCAGGTAAGCCTGAGTGTCGCTCGAGGTCGTAGAAAGGCTGCAATTGTTGATAGTATCGTGTGAAGGTCTGGGCATCGGTCTGGCGGATCGAAGCGAGGGCACCAAGCTCAAGCACTTGCCGAGCGACAGCTACCAGCTGCGGAGGAGTCGATAAGGTGGGAATCAGGGCATTTTGCATAAGAAGGGCGCGCTTGGCTTTGCTGAGGAGGTCGTTGGCGGCATCGAGCTGTTTGCGGTCCAGAGCCTTTTGGAGCTCTGGGACAATGTTCTTGAGATCGGCCATCGCAAGGGGTTTCCGATAGCTGAATCGAGATTGAGATTCGTCTGTCGGGGGGCGGTGATGAGCAGGAGAGTAATAACAGCAATAGATCGTTCTCGAAACACTTAAGCTGATTGATCTCCAGCATGACGGAGCTCCCGTGGGCGGTCAGTGGACATACACGTGACTTGAAGCCTCAGGACTCCAGCCCAGTTAGGACTAGCTTGGTCTCTACGGCGATAAGCTCTTATCAGCATAGCGATCCGGAGTATGCAGCTGTACAGCCTGGTCAACAAACTGTTCTCCAATCGTAAGCTTTCTCATATTCCCAAGTGGCACTGCCAGCGTTAATAATATGTGATTTGAAGAACACAAGATCCACTGGTAATTGTGTTTCAGCCAGCCGCATGAGATTTTGTGCCCATGGAACAGAACGCGTTGGGAATTAGCAAAACGCTACACATGACGAGCAAATGGTGGATTTCCTAACAAGCGTGTCCAGATGGTCCAGTGGAAACCGAAAATGGGTCCCTCGCAAGAGGAAACTAACCCTAGGTTGAAACATGATCTCTCGATATGACCCTCCTCTCAGGCGGCAACCAGGCCTGGGACATAGAGCGGATGCGCAACTGGGGGGTGGGTGGCATCCCGGTACTTCAGGGTCTAACCTGGAGTCCGGGGGTTCTCAGGTCCTGTAATGGAGTTTGTTTTTTTAATTCGGATTTCTTATATTGAAATCGGATATACTATATCTTTTTAAAGTACAGTGAAGAGCTATAGTACTATATTCATAATATGAGTGTCAAACGTGATGTGCAGATTATGTTCCGTACTGCCGTCGCGACCTTGAACATTCATCGAAGCTGTGGATAAAAATATACGGGGATTCCTGTGGTCGCCGCTTCGACTCCTGCTGTTGACTCTTCTATTATTATCTTTAAATTGCTTTGAAGCCTGAGCAACGTTTTGACTTAATCGGTCGCTTTCTCCGATCTCCGATGGCCGTTAACTTAGATCACGTACTTCGTATCTCACCCAGATTAGTAATTGCGCATATAGTTGCACGCTAAGCACTCCACCTAACAAACGAGCGTGATCATTGGTCAGAGGCAGTAAGCTCAGCAATGATGCATGGGGAAACCAAACGTGCTGAATATCCAAAGACATGACTGGGGAGCAATGCAAGGATCACCTGCCAAGACGAAATTCAGCCTAGCTGGTAGGTTGCCGGCATGCACGTACTTATTTTCGAGAACAATGCCACGCGCGCGGTCCAGCCCGGGAAGTGGCAGCGATGGCATTTGAGCCTACTCCAACTTAAATCTACAGTAGATTTCGATTGCTGTAACAAGCCCCGGCGCCTCGGGAAGAGCTCACATCCGGTCTTCGCTACCTCCAGCTTCCATTACCATTTGCTGCAAAGTCAGAAGACTTTCAAAAAAGGATTCCTTTCCCCTATCTCTCGTCGAAGAGCGAACTGCCAAGAGTTGAGTCTGGACCCTGGAGGAACGCCTAAGCCAACGAGCACCAAGACTGCGGCTGTGATAGGCGCCAAGCAATCCCAGCCCCCGTAGCGAGGACGATCATTTCACAGCTGCAGGGAGCCACTTGACCCTCAGAGAGAGAAAAAGAAAAGAAAAAGCATAAGAGGTGTTAAGATGTTCTCTCCCTTCGAAAACCTGTTATTTCCGGATCACAAGCTATGAAACCCTTATATTATCTATCATTCGCTCTATACATACTAACCGGCAAAGCCACATGTCACTGGCCTAACGGAAATGTCATAGAGCAAGAGAGAGGCTACTTACCTTGCGCCGGGGGCCAACAGTGCTGTCGGCAAGGAGAGACCTGCCTATCCAACGGCCTCTGCTTCAAAGCTCATGATGCGCTGATCTATAGAGGCGGGTGCACTGACCCCAGTTGGCCTGAAATCAACTGCCCGCATATCTGCCACGAGAGCAACCGTGAGTAATTAAAACAAATCGTATAATTCACCGCTAATACAATAGTTATAACAGAGCTTGATTACTCCTGGGCGAACATGTATCGCTGCAACGTTAGTGATCCAGAGCAGGCGTGGTTGTTCACCTGCGGCGTACAAGGAGGGAAAGAAACGTGCGAGGCCAAGATGGGAACATGGAATTGGCATCCTGCGACGGTTGAAGTGGCACAATTAGGCCCAGGAGACTCTTCTTATTCGACGTGCTCTAAAAACAACTCCATCACTCTTGGGTTGGGGCTCGGCCTCGGGGTACCCTTATTAATGGCTGCTGGAGCATTGTCATGGTTTTATCTCTACCACAAGCGCCAGATGAGAACTTTGGTGCAGGAGATGAACTCGTCTCAATTTGGGAATTCTTTTGTGCCGAGGACTAAGAGGGATATATGCCGGGAGCTGGATAGCGGCGCTAATAGCGGTGCAAAGACCTCTGAATTAGAGTCAAATGACCGACAAGAGCTCGAGTAATGAGCCTTACTATACTGATATGGGTGTAGAACTTGGGAGCTTAATCGATATATTATAGAAGCGAATTTGAAGATGCTATTCAGCGAGGAGCTTGGGGGGTATTGACTCATACGATTAATAAATTCAGGTTTGCCTTGCTTTGAACACTTTGCTATCCTCCATATTGCATTTATCAATTTAAGATGCATCATTCTAAAACATTGCCAGTAGCGAGAGCCTCTGGAACAACGGCGTCCCCAGCCCTGTCGAGGGGTCCCACCCCGGCACCGCATTCCAACCTGCATTCCGAATGGAGGACCGCTGACAACCGCGTGATGCTCCATTAACAATGTCAGTAAATCCCGTCTGGCCTATAGTATAGAGCCAAGGATTCAAGAAGCCCATTCGGGGCTTCCCTTGCGCCAGTCTGAGCGCGTTGATTTGAGAGATGATTCCAGCGAAGACGGGCGCCGAGGCACTAAGAATGTCAATATATGCAAAACCCGTATACTGTACCAAAGTATTTACCTTGTTCCGCCAACTTGCATGTATAACCCGTGATCTCTTACCATGAAATGGTTCGACTGAGCCGAGACGTCGGGAATTCCTCTACCCCCGGGATTATACAGTCCAGCCCATTGAGTACCTAGTTGGGCCAAGAATCCCTTAACTGCAGCATCCTGGTATGAAGGACGGGCAAAAAGGTCCGAGAACCCTCCTCCTGAAAAACCAGTTGCGCTTTCTGGGTTGACACCTGACACTCCGCCTACAGAAGTGATAAAAGGGCATCCGGCTGGGAATTCTGGCAGGAACCGTTCGCGGGAAGTCCCGTCGTTGGTGGAGCATTTCCCGCCTCCAGGCCCGGAGTCTCCACTGCTGAATATGACGGATACGCCTCGAGCGCCAAGTTGTGCGAACAGGTTGCATACCGCTGTTGCGTAAGCTGCTGGGACGCTTTGTTCCGATTCGCCATATGACATAGTGAGAACTGCGGGTAGTTCTTGCTCTGGTAGACTGGCTAGATAATGAAGCTGTTCTAGATATGGCTCGTTAGATGAGACGTTTGGGTTTGGCTGTTCTCCATCTGGAACTAATGGGCCCCTTCCACCTGTCGTGTAAAATGTGGCCATTGCGTGGTAGCCGATGGAAAGTGCGTATTGTAGGTCTAAGCTAGCCTCGAGGCTTGAGCGATAAGAATTTTCCTCGTTCAAACCACCATTTATGGAAACGACTGAGAAGTTTGCATCGGCTCTCTCTGGTTCGTATGCTTCGAGGAAATGCTGAAGGTCGGCATGTCTTGGGTACTGCTCAAGAAACCCTGCTATTCCTAATCGGTTCCGAATATCTGGAGTTGCGGTTGTATTGTCCAGGCCGTATAGCTCTCGTAGGCATTGAGGCGTGACCACTGAAGCACATGAGCTGTCTTGTTTCGACAAAGCGGAGGGTGCCTCGGTATTAAATAGAATCCTTTGCGCGTTTAGATCACCAAAGCGAGTGGTCGGCTGTATCGTTTGTATATGCGAGCGTATTTCATCGGGTACTGAATACTCAAGTGTTCTTATCGCGACGGTCTTGCTTTCATCGTTTTGATAATTGAAGAACTCTGTTTTCAGCATTCGCTCGGCTTGAGGAAGCGAGGCTTCAAAGGTGATCCAATTGCCGCTGATTTCTATCGAATTAGGAGCAACGTTCTCAGATCTTAGCCATGATGTCAATTTATCTAGGACTTCTGCAGGTGGCCTTAGGAAGGTGTCAATCTCGTCCTTCCTCATATGCTGCCCGTAGGTCGGGTGACCGGGTGTTGACAAGTCGATGACATGTTGCACAAATGCTTTGGTATCAGGTGCATCTATAGCAAGTCTAAACTTGACGACTGTTGATGAAGATGGCTTGTCGCCTTTCAGCCACCCATCCGGGGTGTCGCCAAGTTGCTCGGCCAGTTTATAGGTGTCGGCAGCTAGCACCACGCGGAGGAGGCATAGCGCAAACACTTTGGCCAACAAAGTTGAGAAGATCGCTTTCATACTTCAAGAAACTGTCGGCCGTAGAGCATTGTTAATTCATCGCTTTGCTACTTTCTCTGGGGCCTATAAAGATAAATAGCTGACTCTCTTAGCATTCTCTTGGCGGGTGATACGAAACACATGTGGTTGGTAGACTTGGGTCAGTTTTCATCAGTTTCCAATACAACTGCGAAGTTCATAATTCATGCAACGCCATGTCTGGGGAACTGGTCCGCTGCACAATAAAGTGTTCTTTTAAGCTTAGGGCTGCATAGATTGGGAGCATATCTGCCTGTCAATGCCACCTATCGGGTACCTACTCCTCATTGGTAGGCCCCTGGGGAACATGGCAGAGCTGTATCAAGGCCGACTGAAACCCCACAGTACATGTACTCTTTCTTGCCTGTTTGTGCGTAATTCTAGGTTGTACTGACGGACAAAGGGTCGTCCAGGGGCTGAGAACTGTTACCGAGGTGTAACCCAGGGCACCCTTCGAGGGTCTTTTACGCCGGCAGGTGCGACCACCGGGGCCCACCCCAGCCATTCAACCTTAAACGAGTCCTCAGTCCCATATAAAGGTCGGTCAACCATTGGAGATGAAGTTCTTCCAATAACTAAGGCAGGAGCGATGACGGGAATATCTGCCTTGATGCCTGAGATGGAGCGGAACAACCGTGGCTCCGAGTGCGGGATGATCGACGTAATGCAACTGCTGTGGGTTGCAGAGCTCTCTCCACTTTTTGAGGGGAGTTAACCTGCTTGTCTATCTACTGATCCAACCTTTCGTGGATTACACATGGATATCCGGTTATCTTAAACTTTCGCGTACCCTAAGCCCGTTTTGCAGAGTGATTTCTTTCAGCCCGTCGAAGTTGAGCTGGACGGTGATAAACTGGTAATTGGGGCTCACCACCTCTGTAGAGCTCCTAAAAGCATCCCTTGCAGCAGCGGGTTATGATAGTCTGAGATCTGACCGACGTCATTCCTACATTCCATCTGCCGGTAGCTTAGTCTCTACCCGAACTCTCCGCAACAACCACCTTTTGCTGTCATCCACCATGGCGGAGCCTGAGGTGCAGCATGCTCGCCGCCTGTCGGCTGACAATCAGACTATCTTGAAGTCGGAGATCCCGTTGAAAGAGCGCTTCTTCCGCTTCTTCCAGCATGAAATTACAGGTATGTTCCCATGAATAGCCCACGAATGGGTGTTTTAGCCAGGCCAATGACCGTCCAAAAGCTTTACAGCAGCAGATGGACAACCTGACCGACACTGCGCTGGTCGGTGGAGAGCGTGCGGACGCAACTGACCACTGTCTCGCGGGAGTTGTACGACTGTCCAACGAGGTCAAGGACGCTGCGAGCTACATCCCGACCTACGATCAAAGAGTGTATGCCGAGGTGGGTACCCCCGCGAACAAGATATGCACTACTAGAGCTAACGTCTTCTAGGCTATCAAAGCATTGCAGGACAAGCTAAATGAAACTCGAGCTGCATTCGAGCCGCGTGCGAAGTTCAGCTTTAAGACAAAGAAGAACTCTTCCGCCGTCTCCCTCTCCGATGCCGCGAATCTCGCCGCTGAAGGCCGTCGAGGCGTCTCAGGCTATCGGTCCCCAGGAGCATCCTCCCTAGGCTCATCTGCAAACCACACCCCAAATTATCCCTCCACTCCACTTAACGAGCCCGACAAGCAACTCCAGGAGCGCCCCGAAGTTGCACCTACATCTTTCCCCACCGTCGAAGCGATCGCAGGCGCTGTCCCGAAGTCCGAGCCAAATGCAAGCCCTACTTCATTCGCTGCGACGGGCATCTCGTCCGTGTCGGTCAACAACCTCTACGGTCTGCACATTATGCTCCCCTCATCGGGTTCTGTATCAACAGTTCCCGCATCTATTACCTCCCTCCGACACTGCGTCGTGGATATGTCCATTCCAACAGCCAATGGAAAGCCATACGCAAGCCTAACTATCAAAAACGTCAAAGAAAGCCTTCTCATCTGCGGCCAAGTCCACGGCCCTGCACACATCACCGGCGTCGAGAATAGTGTGCTGGTGGTCTCATGCCGCCAATTCCGCATGCACAATTGCAAAGACGTCGATGTCTACCTGAGCTGTTCCAGCAATCCCATTATCGAGGACTGCACCAACGTCCGCTTCGGCCGGATTCCAAAAGCATACGTAAGTTATTCCCTCATTCTCTTAAACCCCCAATTTTAATCATATATAGGCCCTCGATCACGATCGTCCAGACCACGAAGACCGCTGGAGCCAGATCGAAGATTTCAAGTGGATCAAGCCCGAGCCCAGCCCCAACTGGAGCCTCTTGGACCCAGCCGACGCCGTCCCGGAAGAAGTGTGGGCTGAAATTGTCCCCGGCGGGCCTGGGTGGTCGCTTGAGGATATCCTCCATGCGATCAAGCTTGTGAAGTGATGCCCGTAGTGTAAGATGGATTGGATTCAGAAAACGGATTTCATATGTAATCGTCTTATCTGTATTATCTGGTTTCGTACTACTCGGTTTCAATGTAATCTCTATCTACCTTATTCTATGCTGGGTCTTTTACGCAAACTGTAGACATTTGATGTACATCTTGTTAATGACGATCGTTCATTCTAGAATTGATATACAATATGTACAGCTGTGTCGTCAGACAGCGAGTTACATATCTGGCCCTTTCACGGGTATGACTAGTACTTGACGTTAAACACCAAAGCCTGGGTGTCCAGACTGTACCCGGACTCGTCCTTGTACTTCAACTTGCCGAAGTTCATGTGTCCTATTACTGTTAGCAAGTTACATGTGACACGAAACAGGAAAATACATACCATCTTGGGTAATGAAATCGTTATCACTCAACGAAAGCAAGAGATACTCATTCTCGCCCTTCTTCTCATGGCCACGCTCCGGGTTAGCAGGGAGGAACGCCAAGCTTTCCCACTTCTCATTCAGCAAGTACCGATTCGAGGGACCGCCATTGTGAAGGCCGAATTTCGCGAGCTCAGAGTTGACATTGAAGTCCAAGAACGAGCAGTACTCAGCAGCAGTGATATTGGAGTTCAAGACACCCTTCGACGAAGCAATGGCGCCCTTCGCAGTGTCGTAGTAGCTCTTTCCCTTGATATCAGTGATAGAAGAGTTCTTCAAAGAGAACACATCCGCATGACGATAAACCGAACGAGTGTTATCCTGACCGCGTCCAAAGTTCGAGTCACGGGCCATAACCAGGAAATCGCCGTTCGGCATCTGATGGATCTCAGACTGAGCGGCCGTCTTACGAGCCTTAGAGTCATCGGTCTCGGTATAGTCGTCAAACTTAGGCAATGTGACAACCCACTCGTGGATGTATTTCGGGGTAGGACCCGAGATATCATAAGCAAGCAGTCGCGCATTATTAGCATAGCGCTTCTTAGTACCACCCTCCTGCTCCAAAGCAGACTGAATAAGAGTATAAAGAGTTTTCCCATCAGCCGAGACAGTCAAACCCTCGAAACCCTGGTTATTCTGACGCCCGGACTCCGTGTCAATAGGGTTAGGTTCCTGGGAGGGCGCATAGATTGGCGGGGTATCAGAGTTGAAGCTGATAGTGCCGTTGCGCCGAGGCAGAAAGGCGGATGGAGGCTGGATGGCTTGTTCAAGGCGGCCCTGCCCGTTGAACTTGTACACGTAGGGGCCATACTCGTCTGAGATCCAGAATCCGCCATCGCCGGACAGAGCGAGGC
The DNA here is from genome assembly GCA_026745395.1 of Tympanopsis confertula. Lineage (NCBI taxonomy): Eukaryota > Fungi > Ascomycota > Sordariomycetes > Coronophorales > Scortechiniaceae > Tympanopsis > Tympanopsis confertula. The sequence continues at coordinate 81,958 of JAOYNU010049962.1, read as the reverse complement.
CCTCCGAGTCTAGGGACATGCGGTGTCCGCCTGGTCCCTCTCCTCCGAAGCCATTGCCGGTGTATGTTGCGCCGGGTAGGGGTGGGAAGCCTGGGTAGGAGAGGTTGCCGACGGCGTCGGCGTCGAGACCGGTTGTTGGTCGTCCATCTGGGCCATATAAAAGGATGGTGTCGAAGTACTTCAGTTGGAGATTGGGCTTGGAGGGGTTCTTGGCGGAGGCACCATGGGCCAGCTTCAGGGTGATATGGAACTTGTGGATACGCCCTTGGAAGTTGAGGGTGCCATTTGTATTCCTGGAATATCCTAGTCAGTTTCTGAAAAGTCCTGTGAATGGATTCTGCGTACCAGCCACGGTCAGGAATGGCATAGAGGATTCCAGTGTAGGAATCATGCTTCTTCCGCCAAGTATCCAAGTCGACGGCAATAGAGCTTCCAATTCCACCGATTGTATCACCATACTTGTCCACAGCGTTGGACGGAATAAATCCATACCCAGCGAGGCCGGTATACTCATAAGTCGTGCCAGCACAAGTAGTCTGATTAACCACATTAGCAGCCTTAGCCACCGCAGCCAGCGCAGCAATTGCCCAAGTAGACTTCATCGCGACAATGATACTTCGTAGACTATGAGATCTCCAGCTCCTCCCCGCGCGGGGGCCAGAAGCCATTTATCGCTTCGAAGTCCCAGCATCGTACGTGCAACATCACACACGACACTCCGCACCGGAGATGGAGCCATCCACCGAACGTGCCAGGCACAGCGATCGCCATTCGCCGATCGCGCGAGTCCTGCGCCCGACTCGCCAAGAGGCTCTCGGATATGCATCGGTTCCTTCTCATGACATGCCGCTGATGATCGTTGCCGACTTCGGCGCCCGTAGGCTACTCTCCGGCCTCATTTGTGGCGCCTGCTGCGGAGGTCGCGTTAGTCGTTTCGAGTGCTAGCGGGGAGTCTAGAAGGTGATCGTTGCTGGTGCTCTGGGCTCATTCCGATCCTTCCGCTAAAACAGGATTCAGGAACAAGCGGGATCTGCGACCATCGGCTGGTCTTTGCTTGGAAGATCTTTGTCTTGTTTGGCTGGAGGAGGCTACAGTTTGTGATTCTTTAATAGCTCATCTTAATAACATCATAAAAATGTTTGATCTTGATTGCGACCAGGGAACTGGCGATCTTTACTGCGATAATGCAAACAGAGCCACGCTCGTTTATTTGTACGTTTTAAGATTCCCCCTGCGTTTAAGTGGGAATTGAATTAGTCTAAAGATATGACGATCTAGTTCTCTCGGTAAACTCCGCCGCATGGAAATTCCCTGGGAACGCTTTCTATTCATCATTAAGCATCACTCCCTACGCCTCTGAGTTCGGTCCCTCCTCTTGAAGACGTTCCTTCTCGGCCTCCTTCTTCACGTTCTTCCACTCGAAACCAAAGGCCGTAAAAAAGACGAGACATGCAAGAGCAAGTCCCAGGTACCAGATCGACCTCATCGAGTCGTTATAGACTTGCAGAACAAAATCAAGCTGGTCCGCTGGTACCTGCTTTCGCAACGACGTCGCTCCGCCGTTGAGAATAGCCTCGGGGTTGACCGAAACCTTTCCATTGAGACCTTGAAGTAATTTCGAATCCAGCAATACTTGCCCAACAGTAACGAAGATTGTGCCGCCCAGGAACTGGACGAACGAAAGGAACGTCAGGCCGATAGGGGCCTTGGTTTTAGAGAGGACCGTCTGCGCGGCGATATTTGGCTGCATCAAGACGAAACCAATTCCAATTCCGACGACGACCTACATTCATAGTTAGCCATTATCCTTGTCGACGTTTCGACTTTTGTAAACATACCTGATATCCTATCCAATGAGAAGGCCCTACTTGTGGCTCCCAGGTCGAGATCAACGCAGCCCCGACAATTGCTATCGCGCTGCCAAGTATAAGAAATGGAGTATAATATCCGAGGAAGCTGATCGCTGCTCCAGTGATCATAACGATGATGACCTGTGAAAGAAGCAGTGGCAGTAGCGACAGGCCAGCACTCTGAGGTGATTTCCCCTGAATCACTTGTAGCCAGATCGGAAGGTAATATGCGAACATGACGAGGATAGACCCGATTCCGATCGACGCAAAACTGGCAGCAAACATGGTCCTTTGGAGAATGATATTTCCTGGTAGCATTTTCTGTGTATTGCTGGGCCACCTCTGGGACAAACCGAAAGCAATTGCTAACACTCCGAAGACAACGAACAGTGCAATGACACGGCCGTCGCTCCATGAGTATTGAGGGCCCCATTGAAGAGCAAACAAAAGACAGACAATTGCAGGCGCCAGCAAGAGGAAACCGAGAGGGTCGAGCTGCATTATCTTGCCTTTGAGCGTTGGGGCAGGCTTTGATGGTGCAGGCCTGTTCGGGCATAGGAAGACAAGAGCGACCAATGCTACACCTCCAATGGGCACGTTGATCCAGAAGCACCATCTCCAGGTGACGGCAGTCAGGTATCCTCCTAAAAGAGGTCCCAGGATAGAGGCGAGTCCGAACATTGCGCCAATTCCACCTGTACCAGCCATGTTAGATTTCGATAAGCCAAGGCCAATACTCGTACATACCTGCATATTTAGGTCTTTTATCGATTGGAAGAAGAATATTGATTAAGATGAGTCCGCCAGAACTAATTCCGGCACCACCGAGTCCTGTGATGACTCGACCGACGATTAAGGCTGGTGAATTCTGCGCCGTCGCGCAAACGATAGAGCCGATTTCGAAAATTGCGACAAGAGTGACCATGACTATATTCCCGTTAAAGACTCGAACTTTGAATGTTGCTTTTGGCTAACTTACTCCACTTGGCGGAGTAAAATGTCTATTCGACGCGTTAGTTTGCTTCCTTCCACATGAGCAGAAGATCTTACATATAGAAGGCCGAATGTCATCGAAAATATACACAATGGCAGGAGAAACCCAGACTCGTACCACGAGACATCTCCGAAGCTGTTGAATTCGTCTGTAATCCGAGGAACAGCTGTTCCCAGAATTGTGCGATCCTAAATATTGTCAGCAACTTTCATGGGCCCCAAGTCTTAATTCTGGAAGGGAAGAGTACCAATGCAATCAAGAAAACAGAGAGATAAAGAGCCACCATAGCAGGAATCACCAGCTTCGCGGGAGGATACTCATCCTTCTCGTCTCGCGTCTCTGTCTCCGGCACATCTGTTCTTTTTTCGGCATCCATGATGATTCGATTAAAATTGTCTAAAGAATGAACATCAGGCGAACCTCTCGCGTTTTAAACCCAACACGAGAATTATCTCTCGCAGATCATATTCACTCCTTTAGCGGCGCGAAGCTCAACTTCGGGTGGGCCCCGAAGCTAATTCCCTGCTTTTCGAGCTCGGCTTCGGTCCCGCGCCCGAACTTCATCGATCGATCTTCCTACGATCGCCTCCGTCATCGCGCTCGATCTCGCAATTCCCAATAATTGCTGAAGGAATAAAAATGACAAAGCGAGTCTCGTGCATTCCGTGCTCGAAGCGAAAAGTTCGGTGTGACAAGCAAGAGCCGTGTGCGCATTGCAAGCGTCGCAAGATCGAGGATTGCACGTATCCTGATGAATCGCCTGCAGCACGGATTAAGCACCTGGAGGCGTTAGTTCGGAGACTCGGACGGGATCCCGATGCGGATTATACTGATGGTAATGCTCTGACTCCTGAGAGTCCTGCTACGGCTATATCCAGGGCGAGGTCATCTCAATTGCGAGATGAGAGAGTCGATTATCGCTCTCCTGCTCGGGTCGCGCCTGATAGCAATCCGGTGATAGCTGAGAATGGTGGAGTGAGGACTTATCTTGAGTCGTATGTTTACTTACTTGACTTTTTCGCGATAACGCTAATTGTTTTAGTTCATCATTTCACAGCTGGGACAGAACGGATTCTCGGCTATATACGCAGTCAAAGCGAGTTCAGAATTACTTTATGACCGAGTTTGGCTCGTCTGCTCTCCAAAGCATTATAAAATCCGACGAAGCCATTAACTTTCGTGAAAGGCATCCAAGTATCCAGCACACCAATCTTCTGTGGGATACCTACCACCGCAATGTCGACCCCATGTGCAAAGTTGCCTTCAAGTGGGAATTGGAGCAGTTACATCGCCGAGTCTTGACGCCTGAACGTGTAGAAAATCTTGCGCCTGGGGAGCTTGTTCTGGTATTCGCTATTTACTTACATAGTGTTGTCAGCTTGTCAGAGAAGGAATGTACAAGATGGCTTGGCCAAAGCAAGCAGTCGCTGGTAGCAGAGTATCACATGCTTTGTGAGCACGCACTTGCTAAAGCGAATTTCCTTGTGACTTCAGATGTGGCGCTTCTCCAAGCTTGTACCATCTACATCGTGAGTAGCCTCCTCTCTATTGGGGATACTAGTTTACTCACTAATTCTTTATGCAGTCGGCTTCGCTAGATCATATCAACACACGCAGTCTCTGGGCATTCATTGGGATAGTTCTTCGCCACGCAGAGAGACTTGGTTACCACCGCGAAGGAACTATCCTCAACCTCTCACCATTCGAGACTGAAAAGAGGAGACGTATCTGGTGGCAACTCCAACATTTCGATATGGCGCTAGCTACTCTTTCTGGATCGTTATCACTTCTATTGATGGCAGACTGGGACGTCAAGCTTCCTCTCAACATTGAAGACGACGATATTGGGCCTTGGTCAACCGAATTCCCCGAGGAACGCAATGGCCTAACAGGAATGTCCTTTTGCCTATGGACCTCCTACATTCTGGAGAGACAGCGCGAATTCCGCCGCGCAGATGGAAGCCGCGTTGGTTCCGCGTGGATGGCAGATCGATCCGTGTCTCTCGAGGATAGAGGCCGGTTTATCGACGATCTAGAGAAGATGATAGAAGAGAAATTCCTTCGCTATTGCGAGCCCGTGATACCTTTACATCTTTTACTATCGATCACGGGTCGTAGCTTTACGACTAATATGCGGCGACTTGTATCCCACTCAGACTCCTTTATGCAAGGATCGTCTGAGGATCGCGAAAAGAGGACTCTCGAGCAATGCATCCGCTGTCTGGAGTATGATGTTCTTCTCAATTCCCAGAAACCTCTCGAGCGATATCGATGGCGGTTCAAGGGTTTCTTCCCATGGCATGCCTGTAAGTAATAGCCCCTAGAATCAATACTTCTCTCTCAATACTAAGATTGATCAGTGGTTTATGTTATCACCGAGGCATCAAGACGGGTAGCAAGTCCCGAAGCAGACGAGATTTGGGAATTAGTGAGCCGCTTATTCTCAGTGAACCCGGATTTATCCCATTTCTCAGATGACCGGCGTAAGCCTCGTGCTGCTGAAATGGTTCTCGCTGCGTGGACTTCATATGAGCAATCTTCTACTGCGAATGGAATGGAGAGGCCGGAGCGGCCTTCTTTCTTAGATGAGATTGAGAAATTGCTCAGTGAGGGTGGAGTCCCCGTCGAATCTGAAAATGTACCTCACGGTGTGCCGCACACATCACAGCAATCGGGTGTACAGCCTACGACTAATGATCTAGCAATGTTTGGAGAAGGGGAGGCGATTGATGAAAATATCGTGAATACTTTGTTCAACTTTGACGCTAATGATATTGACTGGTCGTTTTGGAGTCAATGGGGGTAGCTACAAAATTTTGTGAAGATCGTTGGCAAATTAAGTTTTACATTTTTCTTTTCTTCAATTCATACTAGTACACTTTCGAAGTTGATTGACAAAGCCTGAAAGTAGGAGCTCTCAGGTGTTCCATGTGGTTGGGAGTGTTGGATAATTCTTTGCGTGCATTCCAAGATCCTGGAAAACAGTCTGATCGCCTTCCAAAGACTTAGCACGTTGTTCATTCTCTCCTTCCAGTCTCTGAAGTTCTTGGCCAGGCTCTACCTCGTGGGATTTCTTGAGGCCATCAGATGTACCAGCCTTTCCCAAATGGTCTTGCGCTTCTCCGATGAGTAGGATCTGCGAATTTGGATACTCGATGAACTCTGGCCGCAAGGGAACCCATCGAAGATCTCCAAATTTTTGTTGAACTCTAGTACTTAACAGTTAGAAACTCGTCATAAAGGACAGAATTTGATGCACTCACGATTCAGGGTACTCTGCTTCTTTCGGAAGTTGACCAACGGGAGGTCCAGGAAACTTGGGATTCTTCGACTGGACTATCCAGCTCCCGCGTTCATGAAGACCAAAGCTCTCCTGAACCTCACCCAGTTCTTGAGGCAGAGTAATAATGTAAGCGAGGTGAGAAGTCCGCTTTGTGGATGTAATGGCATAGACGCCTTCCGCGTAGGGCTTAGCTTCCTGCGTGGTACGTTCACCCTGGGTCTTTGTCTGGTATGTTGTACTAGCGATGAGGTTCTCCTGAAGATCTTTCATCGATTGACCCGCCTTTTCCACAAATGCCATATCCTTTTCATTGTGGGAGGTGGGAAACTTCTTCTTAGGGAGCATTATCAGCCGACATCTTGCGTCTCTATCGACGGGGCCTTGTCCCATATTCAATTCTCCGCCCATGGGTGTTGGTCTGAGAACTGCAAAACTTCGAGCGATCTCCTCCAAGCCATGTGGATCCTCGATATTAACACGGGGTCGGTAGAAGAAGTAGATAATTCCTTTTTCGAGGATGTTGGACGGTACCTCGTCTTCTCTTTCTTCTGACTTGCGGTTTCCGAGTTCAGTCGATGTAGTAGGTTTCGGCGGGCCTTGGTGACCATTGATTTCCGTAATGGTGGGAATCTTGGACATTCGATCTTCAGACTTTACCGTAAGGGACTTTGCCGTGAGGATATGAGGCTGCGTAGTGTGGCCCGCCTTGACTTTCGTGTCTTCCGCATTAACATCGGCCTTGCCTCCCAAATGCTTGTCCGTAGCGTTATTTGGCGGAACTATGCTTTTGGTCTCGGTTTCCGTAGTTCCTTTCGCTTTCTTTGGTGGCTTGGGTTTCTCGGACGTGGCCTTACGCTTTGATCCTGCAGGTGTTAAATCTGCAGAACTTGTGATGGCTTCCTTGGCCTTTTGAGCAGCGTGGCGGGTAGATGCACGCGTTGCCATAATGGTGACCAGATTTGGTGTTTCAATTCTTCCAACTCGGCGAATAAACAGCATTCAAATCAATTGTGAGTTCGAGAGGAAGTTGTCTAGCGAACCCTTGACAAATTCTGTTTTATATCGCGCAGTCCATGAGATGGTGGTGACGTCATCGGTGTCATGTTTGCTTTTCTGTGAACAACCTCGTCGTTAAAATTTGTAGCAAATGCACCAAGTTGATGGCATCCCTGAAGATATTTCAATCGATATCCATGTCATCTGCTAGTGCGGTTTCGGGCGATGAATCGGCACTCTCATCACTTGACCGCATCTCGGAGCCGGAGCTCTCCTCTGCTCGTGGATCACGGAAGTCGTATAGAGATGCGACATGAGAATGTCGGCATGTATCTCCGGGCAATTTACTCCGCCGGCGTCTTCGTTTGGAACTGAGTCTTGGGGTTTGTGCCGACAGGAATTGATCACCAGACCTTGGGTGCTTGAGTTGACTGTTGGCACGAGGGCCGCCCATGTTGGTTGCATTGCCTGTCTTGCGCTTCTGGCCTCTCACTGGCCCAATGGAAGGCGTTTCAAGAGGACAACTCGGGTGGATATTCCCCATGTTGTCGATATAGCCTACCAGGTCGCGCTGCCAGCGTTCAAAGCTATCTGGTAGGCACGCAACCTCAGGGGATTGCATATCCGGGTCTGGAATGGCCTCATCTTCAGGTTCTTCAATGGCATAAGGCCGGAATACAGTTTCCTCCTCCATTGTGGACGGTGCACTGGAAAGAATATCTTCGTACTCAGTGTCTGGTGTAGATGCTTTGGAGCTGTTGGAATTATGTTCGCTGTTGCTCGTGGGAATGCCCGATATATCGTCCAGCGCCGGTGATGCAGGTGGCGTTATATTTGCTGCATCAACCATAAGCCTGGTAATGTTTATGGTATCTTTGTGAGAAGATTTTGCAGCGATAAGGTGTTATGCTCGAGTATATTAAGAATCATGGCAGGGATAAAGTGTGCACTCCGTAAGGGTGGTGGCGCTGGTTGATACAACCCACGGTACGTGCTGAAAGGAGCCAACAATGATTTCAAGCAGATAGGACAATGGGGGGTTAAGATATAATCTACATTTGGGAGAAGAAGTTTCTAAGAAAGGTATAGAAACAGTTTCGAAGTGATCGAGAACTACGATGTTCCAGATGTTTCCAGCGGGGAGCAGTCGAGTATGCTTCGATCGCCAATAATGGGCCGCCACCGAGGGAAAGTACCCCACCAGCTTGAGCTCCTCCATCGCGATCTCATCTGAGCTAACCAGAAGGGTGTATGAAGTGCATAGCTTCTCTCTGACCTTAATAGCTCACAATCACTTTGGAAACAAGCTTTTATTTTTACTTATTCAGTAATGTACCTTATAGTAGACTCTTGGCATCTCTACAGTACCTCAGCAGCCTGCCGCTCACCGCCCGCGGCATGATTGGCTACCACGATTCGCTTACACAATAAGTCCACGTTTAGTTTACCTTGTTAACAACTTGCTACGCTACAGCAAAGGCATCCAACCACCGTTGCGCCTCCACTCCATCTACTCCCTGGTGGATGCGCTGGTTGTCTCTGTGATCTTTTCTTTATTCGCGTGCGGAGCTTGCAGCTGTCCGGTGCGGCTCCGGCCAAGTTTCCCAAGATGCAGTCGTCTCCAAACATGTTAACGAAGGTACGCCCCTCGATCTCGCCGATGGCCTCGGTGTTCGCCCAGTGGTCTCTTTCTAGCTCCTGTCGGTCCAATTGTGTTTACTGATCACTTCCTGCTATCCAGTTCGAGTCGAAATCCTCCAGAGCAAAGGGAATCGCATTCCACCCCAAGCGGTCAGTTTGTCCCGCGGGGGACACCTACACATCAGCGGCAGGACAGCGATGCTAACGTCCACCAAAACAGGCCATGGATTCTCGTTTCTTTACACTCCTCCACTATCCAGCTATGGGACTACCGTATGGGAACATTGATCGATCGATTCGAAGAACATGACGGCCCCGTGCGCGGTGTCGACTTCCACCCAACACAGCCCCTGTTTGTCTCCGGAGGTGATGACTACAAGATCAAAGTCTGGAACTATCAGACACGGAGATGTCTGTTCACATTGAATGGTCATTTGGACTATGTGCGCACAGTTTTCTTCCACCCTGAGCTCCCCTGGATCTTGTCTGCGTCGGACGACCAGACTATTCGAATCTGGAACTGGCAAAACCGATCTCTCAGTAAGTGCCGTTTAGCATAATATTAAATCGGGATGTTGCTAATTGTCTTCTCTAATAGTTTGCACAATGACCGGTCACAACCACTATGTGATGTGCGCCCAATTCCACCCCACCCAGGACCTCATCGCCTCCGCCTCCCTCGACCAGTCTGTCCGCATCTGGGACATCTCTGGCCTCCGAAAGAAACACTCCGCTCCTACGTCGATTTCGTTCGAAGACCAAATGGCGCGCGCCAATCCCAACCAGGCCGATATGTTTGGAAATACCGATGCAATTGTAAAGTTTGTCTTGGAGGGCCATGATCGCGGTGTCAACTGGGTGTCTTTCCACCCGGAGCTGCCTTTGATTGTATCAGCAGGTGATGATCGCTTGATCAAGCTCTGGCGCATGAGTGACACCAAGGCTTGGGAGGTCGACACTTGCCGCGGTCACTTCCAGAACGCTTCTGCGTGTCTGTTCCACCCGCACCAGGACCTAATTCTCTCCGTTGGTGAGGACAAAACTATCCGTGTTTGGGATCTGAACAAGCGGACATCGGTTCAATCATTCAAGCGTGACCTTGACCGATTCTGGGTTATCGCTGCCCACCCAGAGATGAACCTTTTTGCCGCTGGTCATGACACTGGTGTGATGGTCTTCAAGCTGGAGCGTGAGCGACCTGCTTCTGCTATCTACCAGAACCAGCTGTTCTACATCACCAAGGAGAAGCATGTCAAGTCATATGACTTCGCCAAGAACGAGGAGTCACAGTCCCTTCTCTCTCTGCGCAAATTGGGCTCTCCTTGGGTTCCTCCACGAACTGTCTCTTACAACCCCGCTGAGCGGGCCATCCTGGTTACATCGCCGGCTGATAGTGGTACATATGAGTTAATTCACCTTCCTCGCGATGCTACAGGAGCCGTGGAGCCTACCGATGTCAAGCGTGGTCAGGCTACCTCTGCGGTCTTTGTTGCTCGTAACCGATTCGCTGTCTTCAACCCTGCTAGCCAGCAGGTTGATATCAAGGATCTGAGCAACTCCACCACCAAGACCATTAAGCCGCCATCAGGAACGACCGATATTTACTTCGGAGGCACTGGTTGTCTCTTGTTCATCACTCCCACAACTGTTGTCCTTTTCGACATTCAACAAAAGAAGCAGCTCGCCGAGGTCAGTGTGACTGGTGTCAAGTACGTCGTTTGGTCCAATGATGGTCTCTACTGCGCTCTGTTGAGCAAGCACAACGTGACCATTGTCACCAAGAGCCTTGAACAGGTCAGCACTTTGCACGAGACTATTCGTATCAAGAGTGCTACTTGGGATGACTCCGGTGTCTTGATCTACTCCACCCTGAACCACGTCAAGTACTCTCTTCTGAACGGCGACAATGGTATTATTCGCACCTTGGACCAAACCGTCTACCTTGTTCGTGTCAAGGGACGCAACGTCTACTGCCTTGACCGCAATGCCACTCCTCGCATTCTCGAGATCGACCCCACCGAGTACCGATTCAAGCTTGCCCTTGTCAAGCGGAACTACGATGAGATGCTTCAGATCATCAAGAACTCCAGCTTGGTCGGTCAAAGCATCATTTCATACCTCCAGAAGAAGGGCTACCCCGAAATTGCTCTTCAATTCGTTCAAGACCCTCAGACCCGCTTTGACCTGGCTCTTGAGTGCGGAAACCTCGATGTTGCTATCGAAATGGCAAAGGAATTGGATCGCCCCAACTTCTGGACCCGACTTGGAAATGAGGCATTGGCACATGGTAACCACCAAACTGTTGAGATGACCTACCAGAAGCAGCGCAACTTTGACAAGCTCTCCTTCTTGTATCTTTCTACTGGTGACCAGGACAAGCTCTCTCGTATGGCCAAGATTGCTTCCCACCGTGGTGACTTCACTTCGCGTTTCCAGAACGCCATCTACCGTGGTGACGTCGAGGACCGCATCGAGATGTTCAAGGAAGTTGACATGTACCCCTTGGCTTATCTCGCCGCCAAGTCTCACGGCTTGACTGAAGAGGCCGAGTCAATTCTTGAAGCTGTTGGCTTGACCGAAGACCAGATCACTCTGCCAACCATCGAGGAGCCCTTGAAGGTTGCTCACCCTATTATTCCAACTTTCAAGGCTGCTTGGCCCGTGAAGGCTGCCGGTCACTCTTCGTTTGAGAAGGCATTGCTCGGAGAGGTCGGCGCTGCTGATGAGGAGCCCGCCGCTGATGGCTTTGAATTTGAAGACGATGAGCAAGAAGCTACTCTCGCTAAAGAGACTTTGGATGATGAGGACGACGAAGATGCTTCTGGTTGGGATATGGGCGACGATGTTAACATCGAAGAAGAAGTCGATTTCGTCAATGTCGAAAGCGCTGAGGCCGGTGCTGGCAGTTCAGAGGCTGACCTGTGGGCTCGTAACTCCCCGCTGGCGGCTGACCATGTTGCAGCCGGTTCATTTGACACGGCTATGCAACTTCTCAACCGCCAGGTTGGTGCTGTACACTTCGCTCCCTTGAAGTCTCGATTCCTCGAGGTCTTCAAGGCTTCTAAGACTTACTTGCCTGCTACCGTTGGCTTGCCGCCAATCGTTAACTACGTGCGGAGAACCACCGAAGAGACTGACAGCCGCAAGCTCCTCCCAATCATTCCCCGGGATCTGGAGACCATCGCCACCGTCGACCTCCAAGAGGGTTACGCTGCCATGCGTAGCAACAAGTTGGAGGATGGTGTGAAGATCTTCAAGGGAATTCTTCACAACCTTCTCGTCAACACTGTCTCCTCCGAGGCTGAGGTGGAGCAAGCGAAGAAGATTGTCGAGACTGCCCGAGAATACATTCTGGCTATGTCGATCGAGCTTGAACGCCGTACACTCCCTGCTGACGGCGAGGCCAACCTCAAGCGAAGCCTTGAGCTGTCAGCTTACTTCACCATTCCCAAATTGGAGGTGGCTCACCGTCAACTTGCATTGATGGCTGCCATGAAGTTCTCGTTTGCCAACAAGAACTACAACTCCGCTTTGGGCTTCGCTAGCCGGATGCTGGCCAACGGCGGCGCTGCTAAGCTTCTCGAACAGGTATGACCCTTTCATCCCCAAATAATCTATTCATGCTAACATTATCTCTCACAGGCCAAGAAGATCAAGGCTCAGTGCGAGCGCAACCCCTCAGACGCCATCGAAATCGACTTCGACCAATTCGCCGAGTTCGACATCTGTGCTGCTTCCCACACCCCGATCTTTGGCGGCTCCCCCTTGGTTACCGACCCCTTCACTGGTGCTAAGTATCACGAGCAATATAAGGGCAGCGTGGACCGGATAGCAGAGGTCACAGAGATCGCCGCACCAGCGAGCGGTCTTCGCCTCTTTGTCCCTGGGCAGTACTAAATTTAGCAAGATGAATCTGACGGCCACTTGGCCGGCCTTGTTTCGTCTTGCTGCATGAAATTACAAAATAGCTTCTATTCCATCTTCTGCACGGGAAGCTGGTCTATGGTGGCGCTTTTTGGGAGACAAAACCCCATGTCTAGATGTCTTTGTACCCAAGATTATAATTGTTTAGCGGTTTTAGTTTATGCGAATGGTTCTGTTTATCTTTGAAATGCCTTATAGAATCCATCTTATGCGTCTAATTTATGGAGTGTAAATACGTCGTCGTGAAGCCAATTGTATAGTACTCGTAGTATTGGAAACTCTAGACCAAATTTGTTCAAACAACCGAGCCCAAATGCAATATTGTACAAAAGTAGAGAAAAACGCTAGAGTAGAGATCTTTACAACCTTGGAACCCACCATCCTACACATGCATGCTTTCACCATAAGCCAAATCTTCAATCACATCGCCCATCCTTCCACCCAGTCCGCCACCTCTCCTCCCAGAAATTACAATTAAACTCCTTCTTCCCAAGCTTGCGATTCACCTCATTATGCGCCTCGCACATCCACCACCCGAATTCCTTGCGACCACCCAGCTTCGGCTTATTCTGCCCACTTGGATGCGCCATCCAGCTCTGGAAATCATCCGCGCACACCCAGCATGGGTACAGCTTTGAGAATAGTCGCAGAAAGCCTCCCATGTCTGATTGTTGCTGCGTGCTAGCTGTCTCGGGGTATGTAGCTGCCATCGAGTGGAGAAGGGTCCAGGTTGAGCGACCGAGGGCTTCGACGTCTGGTGGGCAGTCTGAGGCGATTGAGGGCGTGGATGAGGCGGGGGTTGTGTTCGTTGTCGTGGTTTGGGGAGATGAGGAGCTAGGTGTTGCGGTTGGTTTGGATTGCTTCGTCATGGCGAGCCAGGAGGATACGTCGGTGCAGGTTCGGCAGCTATTGGGTCGGCATTTTAGTACTTGATCTCTTTAGAGAGGTAGATATCATCTGATTGCAGGGGGTTCATACGGTTTGCCATCCTTGTCGAGGACAACGCCTTTTGGCAGCGGTGCCTGGGAGTCATCTTGATTTGCGCCTGCGGGCGTTTTGCCCGCAGTATGGGCTTTGAACGGGTTTTGAGTGGCGTCGGCCATGGGTTCGTCTGCAATTGGGCTCGTCGTCACGCTTGGTAGACTATGAGAAGGAAATGAAGGTCTAAGTTTTTGATTTCTAATGCGGGAGAAGGCGGATCGACGGAGTCAACTTTCTTATCGGCTCCTTATCGGCTTATCAGCTACTTAGAGCCCTTGCACTATATACTCCTGCCAAATTGGTTCCTCTTTTCCAGCAGACCATCGAGCTAAAGGTCCGCGAAGCCCAGTATATCGATGCTTGCGGGCTAAGCCAATAGGACTGACTTCTAGCTCAGGGTCTTCTATTGTCGGATCTGCTCCCGCTTGCAACAACACTTCTGCCACCGCATAGTTGTGGCGGTTACATGCAGCGAACAGCGCAGTAGCTCCAACTCGGCCTCCAGGAGCATCGATCTTCACCTCGGGGTCTGAAGCAAGGATTGCTTTGACTACAGACATCATTCCAAATGAGGCCGCGTAGTAAAGAGGCTGGGTTGCTTCAATCACTTGTGCGTCGGCTCCAGGGATCAGTGTCTGCACCCAGACCCCGAAGTTACCGCGATTTGGAAGCTGAGAAGAGTCGAAAAACCGCTTGACGAGTTTTTGTTCCGTCTCTCCTAGCTCACAAGATGAAGCGTGGTTTGGCCAGTAGTGCGCAGCATACCAAAGGAACCTGCACTCCGAAACATACTTAATTGACTCCCGTCGATCAGATGCGTATCCCTTCTTGAAGTTATCAAGGCATAAGTAAGAGAGACATTTCCGAAGGATGGTAGCATTCGCCGTGGCAGGATCCATGCTAAAGTACTTGACCCGCGAAGTTTGAATCCACTCTGATGTCAAGAAGTCCCGAACTGATGCATGGGCCAGCCGTATTTTACCTGAGTTGTCTTGGCTGATAAGGCCCTGGCACAGATGTAAGAGCAACTCAGGGGGAACAAGCATCATATCTTCATCTAGCTCTGTGCAGTCTTCATCCAGGACAACTGCTTCATTCAGCTCGCCCAGCCAAAATGGGCGCGATGCGAAGCTTAACCAAAACAAAGCCTCGCGCACGAATAGCCAGTCTTCGGGAGCAATCCGCTCAAGAGTGCTGGCGTATGCCTCGCGGAGAGATACAGGTAAATATTTCAATGCCAGCTTCATGGATTTTGCGGTACGTTGTTTCTGTAAATTATCCAAAGAGAGTTGAGTCCAGCGAAACCTGGTAGAGTTAGCGATTTCGGACTTCGGTCGATTGGTGACCGATGACTTACGATCCATCTGCGTTGTCGATGAGTGTCTCTTCAATTGATTTCTTGAGATCCGGTTTCAGTATTCTGAGAGTTTCATCATGCGAGAGCCGATATTGAATATAGGCTTCGATACCACGGCGCATCATCGTTGATGTGAGATCAAGGTTGCGGGTCCTGTCCTGTGAATACAAGGCCACGGTGGATGTGATGATAATGCGAACATTATCTGATAAGCGTGATATCCTTTGAAGAGATGCCTCGATTTTTTCCCGGTCTGCGCTCTCATTGATAGCATCCACAAGCAGGATTACTTGGGATTTCTCAGACGGCTGCTTGATTATAGCATCCTCAAGTGCGGTAATGTCGATGGGTGGCTTATGCGATTGATTTTTCGGTATATTATCATAGAGTGTTCTGATTTCGCTCAAAATTCCAGGATTCTTGGTAGATAGCTGTGACACAAGCGATCCTAGGACATTCAATGGGCTCTGGGTGTCGGAGTTGCTGATCGTACAATAGAAGTATGCAATGCTCAATGACGGGTCGCGGGACGCCATAGAGGACAACTCGTCGACAGCTTGGGCACTATATTTGGATTAGTCTTGGTTGAGTCACATTAAAATGCTACATACAATAATGTAGTTTTCCCAGTCCCGGCTAGACTAAGTTAGCACATTAAGCCACAAATAATAGACAATTTGGACCAACACTTACATTTGCCCACGAGGACCAAAGTTCGTTCTTTACTCTCATACCGAAGCCAATATTTCAATTTCCCACTGATGAACCATTCCCCTGAAATGATAGCTCTGCCTTTGGACGCTCTCAAGTGAGAATCCCCCGGGCTCACTGGAGCAATCCACTGATATAACGCCTTATTCGCCTGTTTAGTCCGTTCTTCCTCTCGGATACGGAGCTCCTCGCTCATTGATCTTGCTAGTGCTTTTATGTCATGTTGTATATCGCGCTCTACAGCTGCACTATCCGCCATCAGGACAAGTATAAGCCATGACTTGACCCTCTCAAGTGCAACGAGATGAGCATTAACTTCATCCTTTGACATTGGCCATTCGAGCTTCTGTTTGATCTGTTTTAGTCTGCTTTCTGGTCGCTCGAGGTCCTTAATTATAGATTGAAGAAAATCGTTTGTTTGTTGCAAGACCCTGTCCAGAGTACTTTGGTCAAACTGACTGGGTGTTTCTCCATCATACTCAACATGGTCGTATTTAGCCGACTCGCCAGGTGTCTGTGCTGCCAGGTGTTCTAATATTCCTTTCAAAGCAAAGAGCTCTTCGCTGAGCTTGCGGATCTCTGTCTTAGCGTTTTTCACGGCTTGTGCGTATTTAATGACGCTAGCCAGGATGTGGCTGACATCCAGGATAAGTCCTGTGATCGAGATGGGGTCCATGGTGGCTGGAGATGCGACCGAACGGGCTGGTTGCCTCAACGGCTCGAGGGATGGTTCGATAAGATCAGATCTAGGCAGCAGATCAGAGGCTTAGATATCTAGAGAATATCGATTACTGTGTCTGCCTTGTGTTATGTGGGCGGGGTAGTGGGTCCCTTTTGCCAATTGGGGCCTTAAAAGGCGATGGCTTGAGCCTATTCTTCAACTTTTGAATAAGAAAACTGGGTATTTTACGCGGAGAGCCTTCTAATTCTGACATCTATGGATTCTGATGGTTTGGACATTGCTTAAATGGACTTTTTCAAGCACTTGAGGTCAGATATTAAGCATTTCAATGTTTCACAATCATGGTGAGACCTCGGGGCATTCTCAGTTGCCATTTTATATAACGAGCATCGGCAGTGTATAACTAACAATTCCTGGCTGAGCTATCACGGAGCTCACGCATGATACTGGAAACTAAATATTCCAAGGCAAGAGGATTGCCCTGCGACGCTGGAAAGTGCGGCGTTTAGTGTTCAGAGGTATCTCAGGTTCGTTGGTTAGTGTCATCCTTCCAATTTTCCAGGGTTGACTCCTCTGTAGGTTGACAAGGCTTGAGGTTCGCCGGTGGCATCTTTCTCAAATCGTACCAGAGCGAACAATGGAATTGTTGGAAATGGCCAATTTTATTAGGCTTTCTTCTTTGAGAACCCTAATTGTCGCCCATAGAATCGCCAAAACTTTCGTATACTTCTCTCAATTGCAGCCATTCCCTCATTCCAGATTGACTTCGTGAAATTTTGGCGACCGGACAACAGAAAACAGATATGCATGTTCTTGTCTAAATATTATTCAAGATTAAGGCATTTTGATGTTAGTTGCACGTTAAACGCGCGTCTGAATGCATGTTGCCATGTAGATTGGGCTTTGTCATCCCTTTATCGGTCCCCGGACCCGCAGCCGCACGCGTTGAGGCGTGACGCGAGTTGTCACCATTGCTCTTTCTTCGAGAATATCCACCCCCTAAAACACGCGTTGCTCGCTTGAAATACGGTAATGAGAAAGCAGCGACATAGCCATGGTGCCAGATTATAGGATGTCGGATTCCGAATCCGAATCCGACGACAAACCACTCGCCCATTCCGATACCAGCTTGGAACAAGGACTACGCGATGAAGTCGCAAAGGTGTTTAAGTCAGGCAAGATGGAAGAGTTGACTGTCAAACGAGTGCGATCGGCGGCAGAGAAGAATCTAGGGCTTACAGAGGGTTATTTCAAAACTACGGGGGATTGGAAAGCGCGAAGTGAAGAAGTCATCAAGGATGAAGTGGTAAGCGAATGCTCGTCCCATTGCATTCATTATTGGAGCATTCATTAATCGCGCCATGATACAGGAGAAGCAAGAATCAGCCCCTGAAGAGCCCGAAAAAGAGGCATCACCCAAGCCACAGCCTAAAAAGAAAGCACCGCCCAAGCGACCTACCAGCGATGCCGCACCGAAGCCAAGGAAACGCCAAAAGACACAGACACCAGAGTCTGAAGACGATATTGCTGAACCATCAGCCGGGGATAGTGAGGAAGAGGATCCCAAGCCTAAAACCTCGATCACAAAGGCAAAGAAAGAGATCAAACCAAAGGCGCCCAAGGAATCCGCAGAGGTGTCAGATGCCGCCGACGAAGACGTTGACATGGAAGGCCCATCCACGAAGCCTGCCGCAGACACCACCAAGGATGATTCCGAAAGCGAGATGTCTGTTGTTTTAGACGAAGACCCACAGCCCGCCCCTAAAAAGCGAAAGAGCGCCGAAGGGCCTGCTAAGAAGGGCAAGAAGGCGGCCCCTAAAGCAGCTCCTAAAGCGAAAGAGGACGAAGACCCAGATCAAGCAGAAATAAAGAGACTGCAGGGATGGCTGGTCAAGTGTGGCATCCGGAAGATGTGGTTCCGTGAACTGGCACCGTACGACACACCGAAGGCGAAGATTAAGCACCTCAAAGGGATGCTAGAGGAAGCTGGAATGACAGGGCGCTATTCGCAGGAGAAAGCAAACAAGATTCGGGACGAACGAGAGCTCAAGGCGGATCTGGAGCAGATCCAGCAGGGCGCTGAGCATTGGGGAGACGACGGAGGATCTCGACGGCGGGCCGCTCGAAGTCAACAACCGCCCAAAGTTCAAGATGACAATGACGATGACGAGGAAAGCGATGAGCCTCAGGAGAAGCGTGTTCCTCGGGGCCGCCAAACGCTGGCATTCCTCGACGACGAGGACGATGAAGAAAGCGATTAATATTTCGATTCCCTTGCAGAAATTAAAGCCACCACTCAGATATCCATTGGGACCCATCCGCTGTATCGATCCAAAATATTATCTCCCATTGCCCTTATATAAGAGGTATCCTCGTGCGCTGCAAGCGCCTCGTGGGTCATCTGTATACCCCATCAACGACCAGGTTTAGGGCCACCCATGCGTTGTGCAGCCAGGCTGAAGACAGCAACGGAGGACATGAAGAGGACGAGGTTGTAAAACTAGTCATAATTAGTTGCCGAATTCAATGATACTGCAAGTAAGGAACAAGGAGGTCATACAGCTTTCCGGGAGTACTCATTTTCCTCAGCCTCCGTACGCGCCTCGACGAACAGTCGGCGCAAATTTGGGAGATTAGCCTGTGAATAATTAGCCTTTGTAACGAAAATATGCCATGACTTGGGGCTCTAACCATGTGTAAAGCTCGCGATCGAGTGTGGGGAAACAGGGGAGCGTAGCAGTGGGAGGCAGAACTGACGGGAAGGTCGAGATCGCCATTTGTGGACAACTTCTGATCGCCCCGGACACCCTTTCTCTCTTCCCACCATCCGCTCTTGGCTCGTCTTCGACCCCCACCCCTCCAGACGCCCTTGTCATTCAATGCTTTTGATGAGAGAGGGAGGAATGGTTTAAAATTCATCACCGATCGCTCCGTCCGTTTCCCACCCCCGAGTCGCGCGACCGCTGCGAACTTGCGATTCCCCGCAGTCACCCAACTCCTCGATCACTCCCCCTCAAGACCCCGATTGTATCGGCGGCGCCATTGCGAACTCGCTGCTGAAGCTGCAAGTTATTCAGCATGGCGATGAACAAGATCCGTGGCGCCTTTGCGGTGCCTCGGAAAGGAGAGACATTCGAATTGCGAGCTGGCCTTGTGTATGGATTCCCTATCGCAGAAAGCGGCCCCCCTGGCCGCCAGCAATGATGATCGCAGCTAACATTTTCAAAACCAGCTCCCAATATGCTTATGAGCGGTATGTCGATTCGGAATTCTCGAAGTCCAGGACCTTGGTGTTTAAGGAGCGTTGTTGGGCTGACTCCGAATAGGAAAGAATCTATCCAGAAGACAATTATGGCCATGACTTTAGGCAAAGATGTCTCGGCTCTTTTCCCCGATGTCCTCAAGAACATTGCAACCGCCGATCTTGAACAAAAGAAATTGGTTTACCTCTATCTCATGTGAGCCCTGGTCTATATCATAGGGGGCGAGGTGCAAATGCTGACCTTGAATTGCACGCAGGAATTACGCAAAATCCCACCCTGACCTTTGTATTCTCGCCGTCAACACATTCGTTCAAGATTCAGAAGACCCGAACCCGCTCATCAGGGCGCTCGCCATTCGAACCATGGGATGTATTCGAGTTGAGAAAATGGTGGATTACATGGAAGAACCGTTGCGCAAAACCCTTCGTGATGAATCGCCATATGTTCGCAAGACTGCTGCCATTTGTGTTGCGAAGCTCTTCGACTTGAACCCAGCCATGTGTCTTGAGAATGGATTCCTGGAGATGCTGCAAGAGATGATCGGTGACCCCAACCCGATGGTGGTGGCCAATTCGGTCACTGCGCTTTCGGAGATTCACCATACCGCACCCGAGACCAAGGCATTACAAGTGACAGCTAATACGCTACGAAAGATGCTGATGGCTCTGAACGAATGCACCGAATGGGGTCGCGTGACGATCCTCTCAACATTGGCAGAATACCGTGCGCTCGACGTGAAGGAATCCGAGCACATTTGCGAACGAGTTGCACCTCAGTTCCAGCATGTGAACGCTAGTGTGGTTCTTGCGGCTGTCAAGGCCGTGTTCCTCCACATGAAGTTTGTCGGTCCTGAATTGGGGAAGACTTACCTTAAGAAAATGGCTCCTCCGCTGGGTATGTTGAGTATCCGATTTTACTCATGAATTTCTTGCTAATGAACGACAGTGACATTGGTATCATCTGCTCCCGAGGTACAATATGTTGCTTTGCGAAACATCGACCTTCTCCTCCAGAAACAACCCGATATCTTGAACAAAGAGCTCCGCGTCTTCTTCTGCAAATATAACGACCCTCCATACGTCAAATTCCAAAAGCTTGAAATTATGGTCCGGATAGCCAATGACCGAAATGTCGACCAGCTTTTGGCTGAGTTGAAGGAGTACGCGCTCGAAGTCGACATGGACTTTGTTCGTCGTGCCGTGAAAGCAATCGGCCAAGTCGCTATTAAGATCGAAAGTGCTAGCGAGAGATGTGTCAACACACTCTTAGATCTTATTAATACCAAGGTGAACTACGTTGTTCAAGAGGCTATTGTGGTGATCAAGGATATCTTCCGAAAATACCCTGGCTACGAAGGCATCATCCCGACCCTGTGTCAATGCATTGATGAGCTGGATGAGCCCAACGCTCGCGCTGCATTGATCTGGATTGTAGGAGAATATGCCGAGAAGATTGTCAATGCTGGTGATATCCTGGGTGGCTTTGTCGATGGTTTCAATGAGGAATTCTCTCAGGTTTGTTTCATACTTCTCCTCTTATCATTTCCCTTTACTGACTTTTCTAGACCCAACTTCAAATCCTCACATCCGTCGTCAAGCTCTTCCTCAAGAGACCTGAAAAAGCACAAGGCCTTGTCCAACGAGTGCTTCAAGCCGCGACCGCTGAGAACGACAACCCTGACGTTCGTGACAGAGCCTACATCTACTGGCGTCTCTTATCAAACACAAGCGACCAAAACGCTACCAAGAGCATTGTTCTCTCCGAGAAGCCTCCTATTGTTACCACTATCTCATCTCTCCCTCCAGCACTTTTGGAACGCCTCCTCCAAGAGCTTTCTACCCTATCCTCCGTATACCACAAGCCCCCAGAGCAATTCGTTGGACAGGGTCGGTTCGGCGCCGATGCTGTTCAACAAGCAGCTATCGAGTATGTTTACAAAAGCCTCCTTATCTCCATCCGAATTTACTAATATCAAAAACAGGGAACAACTCCAGAATGCACGCGAAAACCCACTGGCTGCTGCCGCTGCCGCCGCCGTCAGTGGAACTACCCCGTCAGCACAGGCCCAAAACAACGTCGAGAACTTGCTGGACATCGATTTCGACGGTGGCGCCCCCGCCTCGGCCCAGAAGGAGCCTACTGCTGGTATGTCTGGCCTTGAAGGCTTGGCTGGCACTCCTGTGCGAGTACAGTCTCCTGCTGTGGGATCTCCGGCCCCAGCACCCCAGGCCAGCAACAATCTGGATGACTTGCTTGGTGTCTTCGGCGACTCTGGAGCAGCACAGCCCTCATCAAGCGGTGCGAACGCTGGCGGCTCGGGTGACCTGATTAATGGCTTCGATGGTCTCGATCTTTCCGGCAACTCTGCTCCTCCGGCGAACAACCAGAACCAGCCCAAGAGCAACGAGGATATAATGTCACTCTTCTAGATGGCACTAGGGTATAGCGTTTCCAGCCACGTAGACTGGTTGTTTTTATATCCATGTATTTCGCAAGCGAGGATTTGAACAGATCGAGATAGAATGCTTTATATTTGTGTAATTCTCTTTTTCTTTCTATGGCATTACCATCCTTGCCGGATTCTAAAAGACCTTCATGTACATCCGAAAGTTCACCCGCAATAACCATCTGAGCTTTAGTAAATTGGCATTTTTGGTCTGGGCCTTACCATGCTCATTTGCTGAACGATGAAACACCACGAGTCATTAGTCGAGAGCCTTTAGTAGTAACATTCCAAGTGGAGAAGTTCAGTAGGTGATTCCACCAAGGTAGCTGGGTATTAGATTGAAGAAGGTGGGGAAAGAGTAGTCTTCTGGACCGGCCCGATCTCAATCTTTAAAGATGGCGATTCCACCAAGGTAAGTAAATATTAGATGAGGACGAAGGCACGTATATTCAAAGATGAACATTATGCACTGGCTCAATTTATCGGTTGAATCTGGCGAACTTGATGACATTGTGGAAAGGGAGTCAATTAGTCCGAACCATGAATCATTGGATCAGCCAACTGCCTCTCTTATACTCAGCAGAAGAAGAATCAAGGGATGGACGGAACTCGGAGAAGGACAGTTTTGGTTCCGAGTAAAAACCGGATACTGTCGTCATGGAGGCTTCGGACCGAGACGATCAGACCAGGCATGCACAGACACGGCCTAGAGCATAGAGCAGGTCTTGACCGCTTGGTCAAACCTCGTAGATACCGGCGTTTCATTTATGATTAGATTGAGAGCTATCCAAGTTAGAAGATGGATAAAAAAGGCTTAGAGAATGCATAAATGATGGGCGGTATGCTAGGACTGATCAGCACGCAGCTTCTACATGAAGTAGATCATATGAAAATTTCAGGGGACAGCTCTAACTTTGAGCCATGCTAAACTCGATCGAATTCATATGCTGTGGCGACCCAGATTCCTCAAGTCACATCGCCAGGTATGCAAACATGATTTGCATCGCCGGAGAAAAGTGGAGGTCAGCAGCAGTGGACGTAAGAATCTTATGTCCGCGCGATGACAGAGCTTCTAGAAGACTGCATTCTTCTGTACTACAGAAAAAGAGCCGCGGTAGTTCTCCCTGTGTTGTCATAGGTTCCACTATGTCCCACACGCCGAAATCTGCAGGTGTTCCACGGGAACCCGAAATTATCCAGCGCATATTTCGACTCGCGGAGTTTCGGAGTGGCGGGATCGAGTTGCACACGGAAATTCGGCACTGCATATCAGACCCATTAATCCATTAATCAGGACGAAGAATTACGCACTGCACAGATGCAGGCCTCGGTCTTTGTTCCTATTCTCCAATCGGAGCTAGAGTTGCCGGTGATATCGGTGTTGGAGCCCACGGGATGACATCGGGACGAATAGAGTTCTGCCAACCTGATAATTAGTTCCATACTACATCCACCTTGCCTCAGTAAAACAATGTAGAGCTCCACCACTCCGAAAGTAACCATTCCCAAGTTCCTGCTGTTGCAAAACCTGTTGATTACCAATTCTTCTTGCGATCCAAGAATTTGCCGTGTGTCCAGTGGAATCCAGTGGAAGAGGTGGACCTGAAGATTTTGGTCCCGTCCCGTATTAGAAAGAGAATCATGTTTTGACCATGAGCTGTTATAAGAGGGACGTCGTCCCCCCTCATGAGAATGGATCAGACAAGAGCATCACTTCAATTGATCAATCAAACATTCATACATCATAAAATCAATCACCATGTCACAAACCGACTACAAGTTCGAGGGCTGGATGGGCCTCGACTCCGGTGCCGCTGAGGGCAAGATGGTCTGGCAAGAATTCACTCCCAAGACCTGGGAGGAATCGGACGTCGATATCAAGATTACTCACTGTGGTATCTGTGGATCAGACATGCACACTCTTCGCAGCGGTTGGGTATGTACAGATCCGCGCGCATCAGATCCAGACACAGAACATAAACTAATGAGACTATACGACAGGGCCCTACTACCTACCCCTGCTGTGTCGGTCACGAAATCGTGGGCAATGTTGTCCGCGTCGGATCCAAGGTTACCCACATCAAGATGGGAGACCGTGTCGGTGTTGGTGCTCAGAGCGCTTCTTGCCAGAACGCCAACGGCGACTGCGAGGAGTGCTCCCAAGGACTGGAGCAGTACTGCTGTCATAAAGTCGTCGGAACCTACAACAGCAAATTCTACAACGGCGACAACACATACGGTGGCTACGCCACATACAACCGTGTCCCAGCCCACTTCGCTGTCAAGATCCCCGACTCGATTCCCTCTGCTGCTGCCGCTCCCATGCTCTGCGGTGGTGTTACCCTTTTCAGCCCTCTGAAGCACAACAACTGTGGTCCTGGAAAGAAGGTCGGTATCATTGGTCTCGGTGGTCTTGGCCACTTCGGTGTTCTTTTCGCCAAGGCTATGGGCGCCGACAAGGTGGTTGCTATTTCCCGCAAGGAGAGCAAGGCCGAGGATGCTATTAAGATGGGCGCTGATACCTACATCGCCACTGATGATCAGCCCGACTGGGCAACCAAGCATGCCCGATCCCTGGATCTGATTGTCTGCACTGTCTCTTCTACTAAGGTAAGTTAATCGAAAACCTCCCGAAACAAGTTGAGATGTGGCGACATGATACTAATGACTTCACTATAGATGCCGATGCCGGAATACGTGGGCATGCTTCGCACTGGTGGTACATTCGTTCAAGTCGGTCTTCCCGAAGATGGAACTCTGAACGCTCCTGTGCGCAACCTCATGCGCCGCTTGAAGATGGAGAGCTCTCTTGTCGGAAGCCCTAGCGAGATCCGGGAGATGTTCGAGCTGGTGGCGGCCAAGGGCGTTCAGCCTTGGGTGCAAGAGATCCCCATGAAAGATGCTAACAAGGGCATTGTGGACATGGAAGAGGGCAAGGCCCGCTACCGTTATGTTCTGGTCAACGAGTAAAAAGACGATTGCATACGATATAGAGTAATGTTATAGAAAGAATTCAAGCGATTATTATTTTATACACAAAATGCTGTGAGCCAATGAAATCGCACGTGAGGCCGCTTTCGGAGCCACTAGTCCCGATATGGAAGTCCCCGCGATGATTCATTTCAAGCGTTTTGTCGCGAACTTTCAACCTTCTTTCTCTTCCGGCTTAGTCTTTTGCTGTGCTTTATTTTTGAAGAGTCAATTGACCTTTGATTGCGCATTATGTCTCCCACCCTGTCGCAGAAATATCTGAGCACCCGCGGTGCGGAGTACGGAGTGAGTCCAGCGTCCACCGAGCGGCGGGGTGTTTGCGACAGGCTCAACATCATAATCTTGGGCTTGGATCTTACATCTCGTCGCATCCGATTCTTTCCTATGATTGTACTTTCAGCGCAAAACTAACAAACTGTTTTATTCTAGGTCGGTTTCGAGGACGCCGTGCTCCAGGGTCTCGGGAAAGACGGTGGTCTTTTCGTACCTGAAGAGATCCCTCAACTCCCCGCCTCGTGGAAGGAAGACTGGAAAGATCTGAGCTTCGAGCAGCTCGCCTACGAGATTGCTTCGCTGTACATCTCCCCCTCCGAAATCCCCTCCGAAGACCTCAGGGACATCGTGAAGCGATCGTACGCTACATTCCGCCACCCAGAACGCACGCCACTTGCCGACTTGGAATCCGCGCAAGACCCATTCATTCTTGAGTTGTTCCATGGCCCGACATTCGCTTTCAAAGGTAATATCGGGATACCTGGAACAGATTAGAATTCGGCTAATCCAGGATCTATCTCAGATGTTGCGTTACAATTCCTCGGAAACCTGTTCGAATACTTCTTGGTGCGGAAAAACAAGGGCATTGAGGATCCTACGAAGAGGGTATGTTCGAGATCGCAACCTTGTTAACATCAATATGGTTCGAACTTGTGGCGACAGCGATTCTGACTATACAAACAGCACCACTTGACCATTGTTGGAGCTACATCTGGTGACACTGGCTCAGCCGCCATCTATGGTGTGCGCGGAAAGAAGGATGTGTCATGCTTCATTCTCTTCCCAAATGGCAGAGTATGTTTTCCCCAGGGATACTTACTTGTGAAGAAACTAACAGTCCCAGGTCTCGCCAATTCAACAATTACAAATGACCACGGTGCTTGACTCGAACATCCACAACTTGACCGTGGAGGGCTATTTCGATGACTGCCAGAACATTGTTAAGGAGCTTTTCGCCGACCCCGAACTCAACTCCACCCACAATATCGCTGCCGTTAACTGTGAGTAATCAGCAGAATGATTCTACTTCTTTTGCTAACAAATCTCAAAGCTATTAACTGGGCCCGCATTCTCGCCCAGCAGACCTACTACTTCTACGCCTACTTCTCGCTTCTCAAGTCCCCCAAGTACAACAAGGCTTCCAGCCCTCGCATTGTTGTTCCCAGCGGAAACTTCGGCGACATCCTCGCCGGTTTCTTCGCGAACCGAATGACCGGTGGCGAGCTGGCCAGCAAGCTGGTCATCGCCACCAACGAGAACGACGTAAGTCAAAGCGAAGCAATCCCGACTGATCATTTCGTTAACAATCTCAGATTCTCGACCGCTTCTTCCGCAGCGGCGGCCACTACACCAAGAAGGCCATCGGCGCCGAGTCTGCTGGCGTCAAGGAAACCCACAGCCCCGCCATGGACATCCTTGTCAGCAGCAATTTCGAGCGTCTAATCTGGTACCTCTCCTTCGAGACCAACGGCGGCAGCACCGTCGAAGAGCGCCGCAAGCACGCCTGCGAGAACGTCAGCACCTGGCTCAACCAGCTCAAGTCCGAAGGCGGCTTCCAAGTCCCCTCGGCCGTTCTCGAGGGTGCCAAGGCAGAGTTCGAGAGTGAGCGTGTATCCAACGACGAGACCATCGCCACTATCCGCGATGCCTACTCCACCTGCTTCCCCAAAAACACCGGCTCTGGTAGCGCAAAGAGCTCCAAGACTGGTGGCTATATTCTTGACCCCCACACTGCTGTTGGTGTTGCTGCTTCGCGCCGCTCTATCCAGCGTAACCCTGGCGTTAGCCATATCTCGCTTTCGACTGCCCACCCTGCTAAGTTTGCTAGTGCTGTTGATCTTGCTCTGCGTGATCAGGATGGTTACAGCTTCGATGAAATTCTGCCTCAGGAGTTTGTTGGTCTTGAGAAGCGTGAAAGCCGCTCTATCCCTGTGCCTACTGGTGCTGGCTGGAAGGGTGTGCGGGACATTGTTGTCAAGGAGGTCGAGAAGGAGCTGCAAGGTCAGCACTAAAATATTTTGACTGTTTATAAAGCATTTATTTGATGACTTTGGCTTGTAGAGGGCCGAAAGTTGCGTAAATACACAAAATTCTATGATGCTAATATTGTTCCTATATGTACTCCCTTCTTGTAGTCGCATCCTGATTTCCTATTCATACTTTGACTTACGAGATGATGCATTCAGGTTAGGGAAAGCCTCTAAAAGTACATGGAGTGAACATGCTACCTAGACTAGCAGGAATGGAGAACATGAAGAGGAAAGGAGCGGAGATGAAGGTCTGGCGCGCTAAATAGAGGACCGGCAGCAAGCTCTTGCAAACAGGGCAGAACAGAGAAGAATGGACATTATTTGTATGAATAAGGCGGCAAACTCATCAAAGCCGTTTGCAATTCATCGCTCGTGGTCCAAGTAGGTTTCCAAAGTGAACTTAAGCTTTTGAAGTTGATGTTCCAGCTTTATGGTCCCGGGCCAACTCTAAATTAACTCCAGGAACAAGGACCATTGCAAACCCTAACTTCAACCCTTAGCCAGCTCAGCGCAAACCCAAATTTTACGTTTTGAGGACTAAAGTTTGGTAATTACAATTTGAGAATGAAGTCAAAGTCCAAGCTATGTTATTATTATTACGTATAACGTGTAACACCTTTTAAATCAAAATCTCGAAATGACCAAGCACCTCTTCCTCCGTTCCTGGTAGAGGTCGAGCGAGTCTAAAAATCCACAAGAAGCACAAATCTAATGCTCAAACCCAGGACTGCCATATCTGCACCACGAGATCTGACAGCCGAGGTCATGAGTAACTTTTTTCTTTTTCTCAGGAACGATGGGGTGACGGCGTCACATGTTCCATGAGGAATCAAGCGAAGACCGTTCAGCTCAGTGGCTCACTGATTTACAGAAGAGCCATGAGACCGACAACACCGGCAAGGAGGCCAGCGACGGGCTTGACGCTGGAGGCAGCACCGGTGAAGACATCACTGGGGGAGCTGGGCTGGGCCTCGACAGGGGTGGAGGGCTGAGCCTCAGCGGGGGTAGAGGGCTGCTCAGGGGTGGCGGGCTGCTCAGGGGTGGCGGGCTGCTCAGGGGTAGAGGGCTGCTCGGGGGTAGAGGGCTGCTCAGGGTTAGAGGGCTGCTCGGGGGTAGAGGGCTGCTGAGGAGTGGAAGGCTGCTCAGGAGTGGAAGGCTGCTCAGGAGTGGAAGGCTGCTGAGGAGTGGAAGGCTGCTGAGGAGTGGAAGGCTGCTGAGGAGTGGAAGGCTGCTCAGGAGTAGAGGGCTGCTCAGGAGTAGAGGGCTGCTCAGGAGTAGAGGGCTGCTCAGGAGTAGAGGGCTGCTCAGGAGTAGAAGACTGCTGGGGAGCAGGCTTGGGAGCAGGAGCAACAGAGTGAGTGGGCTTCACCTGAGGGACGGGCTGAATGGCGGGAGTGCCAGACTGAGCCGGGGCGAAGGTAGCAGGCTGCTCATCAGTGACGACGGCGGTCTTGGTGTAGGTCACAGTGTTGGTGATAGGGACAGTGGTGACCTTGGTGCCAGAGGTGACGACCGAGGAGGTGACTGGAAAGATTTGTTAGCTAAAGATCTTGGATGATGATAGATGTAGCTATATTTGCTACATCTTAAGAAACTTACCAGGGCAGCTGGTGGTCACAATGGTCACAGTCTTGACGTGAGGCTTGTGGGTGGTGACGTGAGGAGCCTCAGTGGAAGTGGTGCAAGGGGTCTTGACCTTCTCGGTGGTAGGAGCAGGCTTGGTAGAAGTAGTGCAAGGAGTCTTGACCTTCTCGGTGGTAGGAGCAGGCTTGGTGGAAGTGGTGCAGGGAGTGCGAGGCTTCTCAGAGGTGATAATGCTGGTGGTAGGAGTAACAACCGGAGCCTGGGTGGTGGTGCACGGGCTAGAAGAAGCGTGGTGACCCCAGGTGTGGTGGTTCTCACCGCGAGCGACGACACCAGCGAGAGCTGGGGTGCCAGCAAGGGCCAAAAGAGCAATAGACTTGATCATTTCGAGAGATTGAGAGGATTTCCGTGTAAACAACGAAGCTTGGACTGATCTAACGAGTGAAGGTGAGAGAAAAAACAGAAGAGATTCAGGGACAGCCTTGTCTTGGTTTATATGTTCCTCTGGAAGGCACTCTTGATAATTGCATCCAAGTCATGACGCTGGTAGCTACCATGCTTGTGTCCAGGAGAGTAACGGACTGTCCTGACCTGATCCACATTTGCGTCTTCTCTGGCTGAAAGCAGAAACCTTGAGCCATGAAGATTGGCTAGAGTGGAGAATGCTTCACTTCCATAGGGCAGGTTGGAGAGGCAATGATACATCCATTAGGGCTGCGAAAATGGAGATGTGACATCTTGCGGTGCCATCTCTGTCGGTGCTCCACCAACATTTCCTAATGCGGGTACATTATAGATCGCATCTGAAGAATCGTCGGATTAAGTTGCCCAACATCGGTCCATGGTTCAGATGAATCAAGATCCGGATAGATTGGATAGAATGGGTTCCTTTGAGTTCGTTACCCGTCGTCGTGCCAGTCGAGCACAAAGGTGTCCGCGAGGAACAGGCACCTCCCGGAGTTCGAAAGTACATGCCATGTAGCCAAACCATAGATCAAAAACCATAATCCAGTTGAAGCAACATTGTTACCTTTCCCATAGTTCGGAATCGACCAGAGTGACGCTTTACCATTTCAGTAAACGGTGTTATGGCTTATCATTTTCGGCCGTGTCTGCCAAAGACTCCATCTAGAACCACGTTCGGGAGGGTCAAAAGCGTCCGGAATAATAGCACGAATCAAGAACTATCGCTTCCAGCCGAGGAATGTAGATCACTGCCTCGAAGATGATTCCCCTCGTTTGTTTTGCCTATCCATGGCCTGAGGAATGCTGGAGGGATGGCACTAGAGCATCCACGCGAGAAGTTTTGTGTGGAGATACGGCAAGCTCGGAGCACGATCTGTAGGATCTCTGAATAAATCCGGTGACAGTAGTGCAATGCATGAGTCCATGACGGGGTGATAGCAACTGTGGGCCTAGTCAGTACTTGACTCGACGGTTGCACGAAAGCATTGGGTTAGTGAGGGAGATGCAGCCCTCGGCGAAAACACCCCGTCCAACGAGAGAATGTATAGAAAGGGACCGATATTCCGCAGTTGGTAGCGAACCTGGTTCAGAAGCATTTACCAAGGTCAGCAGTCTGGCCGTCATGCAAGGTACCTGGGTGACAGGCACCCGTCGCTGCTGGCCGCAAACGGCCAGGGGAAGCAGGGCAAGCTCAAAAACTTTTCCAGGTCTATTGTCTGGGAAGACATCTTCCATGTTCCCAGTGCAGTTCGGTTAATTTCGCTCAGGTTCGATGTGATCCGAATATTTTGAGAGAAAAGTCAAGGTTGAATCATCTAGTCAAGCTCCCATTGGCCGCGTTGTGGTGTTCGTCCGTTCGTCCTCGATGTCGCTTGGCGCGTGTTCTATTAAATTTAACACGTCCTTTCCTTCTCATAGCTCATGCTGTATGTAAATTCGTAATGAGTAGGATAACTCATTCTTGAGGATGGGACCGATTGCAATGCAATATTGTTGAAGGGAATACACGGCTGCGTGAAGCGCAGCAAGTATGGGCGGGACTCGGGAGTTACCGCCTCGACAGGAGATCGTAGATCACAAATGGCCCCTCGTCCCTAAAATTTGACTTTATGATTCATGACTCTCTCCGTTCGCCCATTCAGCTGGCTTGTATTTTCGGGAAAAGAGTCCTTGGAATATTCAAGTGATGGGTGCTGAAGATATTTCATTCGCAAGCTTTGGTTTCCTTGTGCTGGATGAGATCCGATTTCGGAACCAGAAGCCTCTTGTGGACGTACTCGGAGGTTCCGGATCATGGGGTGTGTTTTCAGTCCCAGGAACTTATCGAACAGCTGTTAAGACTTTGTTATAGCAACTTTAGGTGCCAGGTTATTTTGTCCGTCCCCGCAGAGTCGCTCTATTGGATGGCCTATCCACATTGGAAATGACTTTCAGACTGCAGTCGCAGAATGGCTGGATAGCTGGAATATAACCTTGGTCATTGAGCGTGAGGCCGATAAGCCATCTCTGCGTGGGCTGCTAGAGTACAAGGATACTACATTCGGGCGTATGTCTTCCTGGTCTATTCTCCGGAAATACTATACCAGGTATACTTGGAATACTGATCCAACACTCTGCAGCAAAGGACTTTCGATATACAACCGAGGTCCTAGCCATTGAGGAAACCAAATTTCAGAAGACCCCTATCCTCGCATCAAAAGTATTTCACTACCTTGCCACAGGCCAAGCTATACAGGAACGAGCCTCAATCATTCTCGCTCTCCGAGTCAAGGCTGGGATATCTGAACGACCACTGCTCATCTGGGAGCCGGATCCTCGTCAATGCAACCCCGAGAATCTCGAACATTGTCTTGCCGGTGCTGGCTATGTTGATGTGGTCTCCCCCAATCATATAGAGCTAGCGGGCCTCTTTGGAGTCCAGTCTAGCCCTGCGTTTAACAAAAGACACATTGAGGCATTAGCGTCCAAGTTTCTCGATGCTGGAATTGGACCTACGGGAGAAGGCACAATTATCGTTCGTGCTGGAGAGAACGGCTGTCTTGCCAAGTCTCGTGCGCTCTGTCAATGGTTGCCACCCTTCTATGAAACCAAGGCTGGAGAAGGGCAAGCGGCTGAGGTGGTTGATCCAACTGGGGCAGGCAATATCTTCTTGGGTAGCTATGCCATTGGCTACCTCAAAACAGGAAACATTGCCCATGCAGCCTGCTATGGCTCTGTTGGCGCCTCTTTTGCCTTAGAGCAAGTAGGCATGCCAAAGAAAACCACGGGAGATCAGGACGCGGAGTTGTGGAACGGGGCGAGAGTATCTGATAGATTGCAAGAGTACATATCCAGAAAAAACGTATCTCTTGAGTTATAGAAACGAACAATCAGAGGTTCCAACCCAGCCTTTTCCTTTCATAAATAATAAACAGCGAAGGGATCGGTGAGTGGCAGGTCGGAGAGTGTCTCCTAATGCGGCAAAATTGATACTACTGTCGGGTCACATGACTTGAGCGGCGCCGGGACGCGTCGCGTCGCGTCCACCTCTTGACGCTCCCCGAACACTTTGGATGGGATCTTTCTCCCCAATTGCCCACAATGCCACACTCAGTATCTCCTCCTGGGTCTGCTCCCCAGAATGATGACGAAATGCTGCCAGATGCCCCTGTGGCCGAAAATGGCGTCAAATTGGAGGACATGTTTAATGACGACGACGACGAATTCCCCGCCTCCGAAGCCCAAGACGTGAAGATGGAAAGCTCACCGGCTCCCATG
This sequence comes from Tympanopsis confertula, assembly GCA_026745395.1. Classification (NCBI taxonomy): domain Eukaryota; kingdom Fungi; phylum Ascomycota; class Sordariomycetes; order Coronophorales; family Scortechiniaceae; genus Tympanopsis; species Tympanopsis confertula. The sequence goes on along the minus strand of JAOYNU010049962.1, from coordinate 49,229 downwards.
CCTGCAGCGTGAGTAATGCCTTTTTCTTATTAGCCGGTGCAATTTAATTAACAGGGAAAAACGCGGCAGTCCTCCAAAGTCCACCCCAGCGGAGGTCGACACTGAAATCATGCTCGCTTTCTACCAGCGCCTGTTTCCATTCCGATACCTCTTCCAATGGCTAAATCATGGAATTGTGCCAACTAAAGACTTTGGCAATCGCGAATTTGCTCTCACGCTCCAAAACGACGCCTATCTTCGATACCAATCCTACCCTACTGCGGATCTGTGAGTGACGTCTCCATACTGGTCACCGAATTAGAACCAAAGCGCTAACCCACGCTCTCCCAGGTTCCGAAAAGACATCCTCAAGATGAACCCGTCGCGTTTCGAAATTGGACCCGTCTATAGTACCAACCCTCGTGATCGCAAAACCCTACGCGGAGGGCAGATGAAGCCAGTCTCGAAAGAATTGGTGTTTGATATCGATATGACAGATTACGACGACATTCGAACATGCTGCCAGGAAGCAAATATCTGTCACAAGTGTTGGGCTTTCGTGACCATGGCTATCAAAGTAGTTGATGCGGCGCTAAGGGAGGACTTCGGCTTCGAGCACATCATGTGGGTATACTCCGGTCGTCGTGGTGTCCACGCCTGGGTATGTGATGCCCGCGCGCGAAACCTCCCAGACGACCGACGCCGAGCGATAATGGGTTACCTTGAGGTTCTCAAGGGAGGTTCGCAGAGTGCTAAGAGGGTGAACGTGAAGCGCCCTCTTCACCCCCATATTGCGCGTAGCCTCGACATTCTCAAAAACCACTTCGCTCAGACGACATTAGCCGACCAAGACACATTTGAAAGTGATGCGCAAGCCGAGCGACTCCTTTCTCTGCTCCCTGATAAGGGACTGAATGAAGCTCTTAAGCGCAAGTGGGACTCGTCTCCCGGTCGGCCCAGCACCAGCAAGTGGGCCGATATTGATGCGCTTGCAAAGACAGGAAAGAGCAGCACACTGAACACATCGACACTGCGTGATGCGAAGCAAGATATCGTCCTGGAATATACATACCCCCGACTCGATGCTGAAGTCAGTAAGAAGATGATTCACTTGTTGAAAAGCCCATTCGTTATTCATCCTAAGACTGGCCGAATTTGTGTCCCAATCGATCCGAAGAAAGCCGATGAATTCGACCCGCTCGAAGTCCCTACTGTTGCCAATCTACTCGCTGAGATTGACGAATTTGATGCCAAACACCCGGCTGGCACGGCTGAAGCGGAGGTTCCGGATGTCGAAGGGAGTGCAGCAAATGGATCAGATATCAAAGGCAGTCGCAAGGTTCATGACTATGAAAAGACTAGCTTGAAGCCATATATTGATCATTTCCGCTCTTTCATTGCTGGTTTATTGAAAGAGGAGCGGACTGTGAAGAGAGAGCGTGAGGAAACAGGCCCGGCTATCAAGCCTGACCCCATGGAATTTTGAGTCCGTCGGTTTCTGCTGCCATTTCTGTTTAATATTACGACTTATGTTCATTTATTATCAATCTAGGTCAGCCCTTCGTGGATGCCGGGGTTGTTAATTTCGAGGCGTTCTCTGATGCTTTGCATTATTCCTATTTGTTTATAGCTTATCATTAGGATGATTAGTCGGGTGTGTTGGGCCCTGAACGAAAATTTTCACATTTACAATCTCAATAAGCCTCGAATACACGAATAGCATGCGTAGCACACTTAGCTATACATGCCATTTCCTGGTCACTTAGTAATTGTTCTCGAAGCAGGTTGTGCCAAAATGACATCCAGTAGTCTAACATCTAAAGTTCGGAATGGGATGAGGTTATTTAACCTAAAAAAGAACTACATTCAAATTTGAAGCCAGATCGAAGCAAAATAGGTTACAGATCATATATTGAGGGAGACGTTGATATTGGTACAGTTTGGTCCAAGACGGAAGCAGTGAAGCATCCGCCTAAGAATTATTATAACATATGGAACAGAAGGTATGGTTATCGCCGAGGGCGCACTTAAGCAGCAACGAACTTGCGGACATCTGGGGGAATAGCGTTAGCAATATTCATTACGTAGATAAATATCGAGGTTGACTCACTCTCCAACCACCGGACGTATTCATTTTGCTCCTTGTAGGAGATGAAGTCGGTGACCATGTTCTGGAACTCGACGTTCAAGCCACGCTCCTCGAGGTAGCGGCCCCAGAAAGCAATGAGTTCGGGGTCCAGGTTCTCAGCAGGGGGGCCAGCGTAGAGGCTCTGGCGGGTCCAGTCCTTCTCAGCGGTGTGAGCGTTGGCGATGGCAGCATCCTTGAAGTGGGAGATCTCCTCGATCTGGAGGTCACCATCCTGGATAACAGCCTGGATCAGGAGAGCGCCGTTGTCGGGCTTCTCGATAGTGACGTTAAGACGGGCAGGGAAGGTGGGAGGCAGGATATCGTCCTGGCCCTCACCCTCGCCCTGCTGCTGGCCCTCGAAACCCTCGTCACCGAGAGCCTCGTCGGGGAGTTGGTCCAATGGGTCCTCGGACAGGTTGTTGATATCGGCGACGGTGAAGGAGACAGTGATGCTAGAGAAGAAAATTGTTAGGCTATTGTAGATGTCTTTCGGGGTAATGCGCCGTACTTCTCATTGCCGAACTTCTTGGTCAGGACAACTTCCTGCTCACCCTCGACATCCTTGGCCTGCCATTCGCCGGCCTTCAGGGTGTAGTCAATGCTGGACTTCTGCTCGCGCGAATCCTCGACGCCGGAGGCCTTCTCGTGCTTGACCTCCTCCTCGAGCTTGGCGATCAGTTCGATGTCACCTGGATAAAAAAAAGAAAATCAAAACATTAGCCGTTTGCTCTTTGAAACAGATTATGGCAGGGGTAACAGCTCTTGATAGATTCGCATTGAGATCTAGCTAAGCAGTATGATGACTCACCCTCAGCGGCTGGCTCTCTGAAGGCACTTGAGGTGGAAAAGGCAGCGTAGGCGGGCTTAGAGACCTGCTTCCAGGGTTGGGTGAAAGCCGGCTTAGGGAAAGCGGCGGGGCGGAGAGAAGCCCGGGCGATAGACTGGGACAGTCGGGGGACTGAGCGGGAGAAGGCGCGGAAGGAAAGCATGTTGATGGATGGATGAATTCTTCGGGTTGAAGGTTGGAAAAGGAAGCTCGAGTGAAAAAACGCGAAGCTAAACTGATGATGTTGCCAGAGCGGGTCCGGCCACCCAATCACTTTTATCTAATCGGTGGCTTCCTTCCGGCAGCTCTTGACAGCCTCAGGCTTGCCCAGGTGAGCAGCGGAACCCATTTACAGAAACCATTTGAGGTAGCGGATTGTTAACGCAAGAATCAAGGCCCTTCCTAAATAACCTGCAAATTCATACCAAATTTGTCTTGAGTTTCAACCAGTGCAATACAAAACTTCCGAACTCTCCTCGAAATGCCTGACTCAACTTTGCAAGCAGCTTCCTCTTCCTCTTATTCTGATAATGGTCTCCTACAGTCAAACATGCTTATGAAAGATATCATTATATCTGTTTTTGAACATGTCAAAGCTGGCCGAATGTGGAGCAAAAAGTCAGAGGCATTCTTTGAAGAATGTACTTTTGATCAAGCATTTTTAAAATATGTCAATGTAAATCAGAAAGAACCAGCCAATTACACCATAATGCTGGAAAATCTTCTTGAGATGAGTCGATTATTTACAGCAGGAGCACAGATACTTGATGAGGGTGCATATGTTGTTCAAGGATATGTCAATTCTCGATATCTTGGGCTATACGAGGCTATTTCAAAATTGCCTGCTGATGAGTTCAGCCAAATATATGCTTCCATGAAGCAGAGTATAGTCTTACGGGAATACTTCTATGGTGCTGTCTCTCCAGCTCCTGGTTATCAATCTTCTGAATCAGAGCTACTGCGAAAGGTAGATGAGATTCGGGCTACTCTTCACTATAGTCCCCCACCATATAGTGAGGAATAATGTGAAAAAGACTTGTTGTGATATGTCATTATAGCCTACGGAATATTGCTTCAATTTGCTTGCAGTCTTTGTACTTCGCTCATAGTATAACCAACAATACAATATTTTGATATTCCGAAATTCTTATTTAGCTATAAGCCTGTGACGATCCCGTGACCCAAGATCCCGATAAGGCACACGATTGTTAGACTGGTTACTGAAATACTGGCAGATGGCCTTCAGGAATACTGGGGTGCATAACAGTTGAAAAGCATTGAAATCTATTCCGAGCGCCAGTTTTGAATAGCCAATCATTCGTAATAAGTGACAAAGTTCATCTATACGTGTCCATCATGATGCGCCCTTTGGAGGGAAGCTTGAGGCCTGTTTGTTGCCTTCGGCAAACAAGCGAACAAATTTCATAGTGCTGAGCCCTGACCACTGGCCGTTCCATCGCTTCAAGGCAAACAGTGAATCCTCGTCGGTGAGGTCTGGCATCCAAAATCCAGTTTTGTATTCTTTCTCCTCCGTCTGTGTTCGCTGCTTTAAAGCTTCCTCTCGTCGACTTGGCGGTCGCCCTTTTCGCCGTTCTTGCTGGAGCTGTGCAAGCTCTTCCGCATCTCGACTGATATATCTGTATTGATATTAGCTCAGGCTTCATTCGACTGTTGCTTTGGTGGTTACCTTGTGACCAGTTCAGCCAGCTCGGCGTCGGTCACTGGGTCGTTAATTGCATTCACGGCATTAAAGAAGAACTCGATACGATCGGCTATGAGAGATGTCAGAAGATGACTCTCACATGTGTCAACAAATTATCGCTCACAGTATGGTTGGCGAGCCGTCATTGTCATCGAAGCATGGCGGGACAAGCGCTCATCACGGTGCCCCGCGCGACGTAGTCGTCGAGCGTCACGACTGAACTCATGGAGTGCATCAGCACCTCCTCTCTTCTTAGAGATGTGCTTCTGCACTTTGTGCAAAGCGACAGGCATTATGGAGTCTGTTGGTGGCAATGATGGTGGGCTATCAATCAGCGATAACTTTTTTTTGGATGCCGGCATTAAAGAGCGGTGACTTTTCGTCGGGTACCGCCTTCCCCATATTATCCACAGTTCGCGTCGCGTTGAGAGCAAACCAGAACAAACATTCCACCAGCCATGCCGTTATTTCCTTGGTGATTCCTCGTTGATCCTTGGTACACACCTCCTTTCTGTTTGCTACGCGTTCAAGTTTGCAAATCCTTAAGTTGCATGTTACTGCCACTCGAGTAACCACAAGCCCCCGCTTGTGCCTCGACTTCGGTACTCCACCATGGGTATTAAAGGTACGATCCCAAAGGACCAAGGGGGAGGGGACGAATGATCAGCTAACATAGTTCAAGGACTCCACGGTCTTCTAAAATCGATTCAAAAGCCATGTCATCTCAAGTCATTCGCTGGCCAGACCCTCGCAGTGGACGCCTACGGATGGCTCCACCGCGGTACCGTTGCCTGCTCCGTGGATCTGGTCCTGGACCGGCCGACAAGAAAGTAAGATACCACGATCCGTCTTCTGGAAGCTAAACAAACTAAATGTTCAATTTACAGACACATTGATTTTGTCCTCCACCGAGTCCGCATGCTCCTCTACTTTGGAGTCATACCCTATATGGTATTTGATGGCGATAACCTCCCCAGCAAAGCTGTTACCGAACACGACCGTCATAAACGTCGCCAAGAAAGCAAATCCCTTGGCCTCGAGCTACAGCGCAAGGGCAGAATCGCAGAAGCTTACCAGGAGTTTCAGAAGGCAGTTGACGTGACTCCGTACATGGCCCGACAATTGATTGAAGAATTAAAGAAGTTGAATGTACAGTATGTGGTGGCACCATATGAAGCCGACCCACAGATGGTGTATCTTGAAAAACAGGGGATTGTACAAGGTATCATCTCCGAGGACTCGGACTTGTTGGTCTTCGGAGCAAAGCGTTTGCTTTCCAAATTGGATCAACATGGTGATTGCATTGAGATCAACCGGGCAGACTTTACAGCATGTCGAGAAGTGAGCCTTGTGGGTTGGAGCGATGTGGACTTCCGACAAATGTGCATTTTAAGTGGCTGTGACTACTTGGCAAATATTCCAAAGATGGGACTGAAGACAGCTTACAGAAGTATCCGCAAGCACAGGAATGTGGAGAAGGCCCTTCGAATGCTTCAGTTCGATGGTCAGTACAAAGTGCCAGCTGATTACCTTAAGAACTTCAAGCAAGCGGAAAACACTTTCCTTTATCCGTGGGTCTTCTGTCCAAATGCTAAAAAGCTGGTGAACTTCAACGCTCTTGAAGATGGCATCGACCTTGCGGAAATGCCATATATAGGAGAGCACGTCGATGCAGAGGTTGCTGTGGGTGTTGCATCTGGAGAGCTTGATCCAACTACGAAGGAAATCATTGAGATGAAACCATTGGCTGCAGGTAAATTGCCCCTGGGCATCAATCGCCGTCAGACCTTGGGGTCTTCTTCAGAGCTGAAGCCCAGCAAGCCGATCAACTCGTTCTTCACCCCGAAGCGAACACCGCTGGGCGAGCTGGATCCGAACAGCTTGACCCCATCCCCGAGCCAGCAGCGTCTCCTGGAGCGGAATGCGAACAACAATTGGCAAGCCAACTCAGCACCCTCACGCTCGAACACTCCTAGAGCTACGCCTCTCCGCGCCTTTTCCGACCAGGGCCTGAGCCCTTTAGTTCGAAGTGTGGAGCGATCTTCCTTCTTAGCCCATACCACACGGGGTTCAACCCTACCCTCAACCAAGAGACAGAGACTCTGCTCCGAAACGGAGGACTCACTTCCTGCACGTCCTACTGTCCAGAGCCGTTTCTTTTCCTCCACCGAACAAAGCAGCCCTAGTGGGCAAAAGCTGTCCAGGACTAAGAAACCTCGCAAGTCTACCCTGGACGTCTTTTCAGACGAAGTTGCGGAAGATATCTTTTCCCAGATCTCGGACGTGTCCCAGAAAGATGACCTATCGGAAATGAAAGAGCAGGATACAGCATCTGAGGTTGAGCCGAATAAAGCAGAGCCTCAACCCACAAACGAAGGATCCTCCAAGGAAGAGACCACAACAGACAACACTGCTGAATCGGAAGATTCAAAGTTCAATGAGGCCCTGGAGTTCCATGTTCAGCGACAGAACTCGAGCCTCAACTCAAAATTCGCCTTCCAGGCTGGACCCAAGCCTGCATCACCTGCCCCTCGCTCACCTGCGACTAGAATACCTGTCATGCAGGCACGCCGCAACCCGCTTGCGTCATCTCCAAAGACGCCCACGTTGACCGCTCAGAATAGTCAGCGCCAGCGACTGACCCCCCTCCAGCGGATGGGACAGCATGCACTCACCCGGTCTCACTCTATCAATTTTCCAACCGGCCTTCGTCACGCCGATTCATCAGAATCCCACTCAACCGAAACCCCTATTACTACTTGCGCAAATACACCACAAGGCAGCGAGGACTATATTGTCCCAAATAGCGACGATGATGAAGACGAGGTCGTTACCAGCTTTGGTCAGACATCGACTCTAGATTTGAAGCGTTTCTCATTCGCCGCGAAATAAATACTTTCAAGCATGCGCGGCCATATGCATTTTCGACAGGACTTGAGGAGCATCGGGATCATCACGTCCAATTGGGACGTATACATGGGATCATGGGAATGGAGTTAGGGCATTGTATTTTTTTGTGGAGTAGGACTGGTCTGGATACTCTATCGTTTTGAAAGTGTAGCATTTTTACTCCATAGTGAGAATCTGAAACCTGTTTAACATCTTAATATGACCGCCTTTTCGTAGGTCTCTGCCAGCACATCTGGCCAAGATGAGATGACACAGCGCTAAGATCCGTAGAGATCGTCGCCATGGTACAATTGCGGGAGGCTGGGGAGGATTGACGGTGGGGCCCATCTAGTGCCCGATCTCGGTGGACCAATGACAAGCCAGTGAGTCATGGCGGTCTGTGTCTCAGCTGGCAGAACATCCCGTGTCCGGAAAGCGGTCTAGCGTGGTTACCGTGGAAGCAGCAGGGTAAACAAAGCCCGTTGGCCCAGCCTCCTACTTTCCTATACTACGTCTCCATCCCCAGCCTCCATGGTCTTGAAGCGTGCCGGATTACAAGCCTGACAGGGTTTTACTACTACTAGCTACGATCTTTCTCCCCCTTCCATTCCTTCTGCACATTCTTCTCCTTCTGCATCTTCACCCTCGCTCTTGAAGATTCGAGATTCTGACCGACATCGAGTCTTGTTTAGGTGCGATTCCAGATCAAAAAGCCCTCCCAGAACCTTCGCTTTGTTTTGGGTGCTTGCTTCTTCTCGATACCCCGTCTACAATTCGACTTCGATCTACCCTCGCACTCCTATCTCACATTCCACCTCCACATTCCATAACGACGATTGACATCGGGCCGATCAAGGGCAGCTACTTCGCCCAATACTATCACTGAGAGCTACCTCCAGTGTGCCAACAGAGTATTGACTCTGCCCTTGTCTCCGTACACTCCTTCTCGGGGAAACCGAGGAGTGAGTCGCTCGACGTGAGATAGGTGTGCCTAGTGGCCATCAGTGGTCGCAATGGCTATGAATTTCGCTGCAGGATGGGCCCGTAAGTAGTCTCGAACCAAGTGACAAGATAAACACGCCGCTAACCAGTCTCCAGGTTTCATTCCTATGATCGGGTACCACCATGTCTTGATGGTTATTATTGCCGTCGCTATCATTTTACTATGTAAGTACGATGTGGTTCAGCATTCCGCGGCCCGACCCCATGTGTATTTGGAATGTTGCTAACAATTGACAGCTCTCCTTTTGGCAGGATGTTCATCATCGTCACCGCAGATCCCTGATATTTTCTTAATATCAATGTACTACCAAAGTTACAAGCCAAACTTTGATCTTGCACAAGTCGACCCTGGAGTCGTCACGCCAATTGCGAACATTGTCCACGGCGCTGAATTAGAGGTTCGAGTTGGGTACTTCGGTATCTGTGCTCAGCCTGATCATGGTGCATTCATCTGCAATTCCAACGCCACGGCGCTGGCGGAGGTAGTCAATGTGGATCAAGATCCACTCAACTTGATCTGGGTCGCCTCCACTTTCAAGGATGCGGTTGTTTTCCCGTATCTCCTGTAAGTTGAATTAACATCTTCCTGTTTATGAATACCATACTGATACCGAGTCCAGAATTGTTGCCGTTGTCCTTGCCTTTTTCTGCTTCATCCTTCTCGCCACTTTCCCCGGCTGGCACGAAGAGCGTGACGAGTCCGGATCCGACGTCGAAGTCAAGCCTTTCCCCTCGCGACCTGTCTCTCAAGCAGCCTTGGCACTTATCTTCATTTCATCTGTCTTTGTCCTTGTGTCAGTATTATGGCAACATACAGCATCCGTTGCAGCAAGTACTATCGCACAAGACATGGGCAATGGCAGTGTTAAGAGCGGTGTCGGAACTTCCGCAATGGTGCTGGGTTGGTTTGGCTTCGTCTTGTTGGTGGTCGTGACCATTGGTCTTCTCGTCATGATCCTCAGCATCAGCTTAATCCGCAAGCTGACCGACGAAGAGTGATCTGGATAATCTTTTGATATCCGATTTTGTTTTCCTTTTTTTGCTGAATTTACGCCACAATAACTTACTCGACACTACTACGACTCCCCGAAATACCCTATACCGACATGAAACGAATGGGAAACGAATGGGAAACGAATAATCGCAACGAGCATAATGGCAATGGCCGAATGCTTTATGGAATGGAACAATCTACGAATGGCTGGAATCCTCTATGGATTGGGATTGGACAAATGGGCACACAACAAACATATCAGGGGATCGGGATCCTCTTTCTTCATCGCTTCCTCTGACTTCACAGTGCCTAAACAACCAGGAGGCAACGGAGTTTGGGGAATTCACGCGACTGTTCTGGATATCAGAGCACATCTAGTTTGGCATCTTTAGAATGAATGTCATCAAATATCTTTGTACAGACGGTGTTACGGATTTCTTTTTTTATATTCTCAAGGTCTTCTTTTTTCATGTACTAAAACCTTGCGATTGATGTTTCCAATGAAGAACTTGGATCTTTTTCTCATAACAATTTGAATGCTTTGATCATGCCCAACTAGATTTGATTTCCGAAAGTAAACTGTAGTCAACTGGTATACAATGCGTTGTGACTCGTAAACTGAGTGTGTCCATTTATTCTTTGCTTGGTCTTTCGTCTGCAAGTCACACAATATCACTGTCAATGAATGCCATTGACCCGCTCAAATCGATATTGGTCATCTCAATTCACGATAAGGAAACCACTCCTAGTATAGTCTTACTTGCGGAGCGAAGCGGAGCATTTAATTCATAAAGGTCGCTCCTGTATGTAGGCCTGCGCGGCCACGTGACACTGTTTTCTGGGACAGGGCTAGTAGTACGAGTCTTTAAGGATAGTGAGTGGGCAAGGATTCCCAATGTATACTTCTCAATAAAGGGCAATAGACAACAAAGAACTTGGAAGGGAGGGGGAGGGGTTTCTCCCCAGTCAAGAAGGATAGTGGGTAGGTACAGATCACCTACTTATAGTACATGATTGAACAGCGTTTAAAAAAAAAACAACGGATCAAGCCGTTGCGCTCTTGCAATCCCTCGCTGGGAAAGATAGACGTTCCAGCAGACACTGGTATTAGCAGATAAAGGAACATAGACAAATATACTACCAATATCGAGAGAGGAGAGATACGCAGGTAGTACTCAATTGTAATGTATGCGATGTTTTACTTGCATCATTAAGATGAAAGGTGTTTTGAAATCGTGTAGCTCATTCAGAAAGTGCGGTTGTTATTCATACAAAATAGGAGAATGGCTGGCCTGGAAACCTGGGGTATGCTATAATTTTTCTCCGAATAGGTTAGACGCAAAAAGAGAAACTGAGGGTATCCGGAACTCCTAAAAAAACTGCAAGTATTCGATATCTCAACGACCCTCACGCCGACTAGTAATCCATGGATCCCCCGCCTGGGTTCATATTCCGCGGGTCACTGGGTCCATCGAAATTATTTGCATCATCAAGTGATCGATAATGTGGGTTTGAAAAGCCCCCACGGCCGCGCCCTCCACGGCCTCCGCGAGCTCCACGACCTCGTCCATTGCCCCGGCCGCGGCCTCGGTTGGAGCCACCGCGGCGTGGACCTTCCTCGGGTTGGCCGCCTGATGGGCGCTGGTAGGGATGGTATCCGGGTGCTTGGGAGTCGTAGCCGGGGCCGTCGTGACCTCTGTGACGCGATGTATCCTCATCAGCCTCATGAGGTCGCTTTTTGTTCGGATAGTTGGTGTTCCGCCAGTTTTTAGATTTTGGCTCGATTTCGATTCGTAGGATGACTTTCTCGCCAACCACCGACTCGAAGGTCAAGGCCATGTTTGGGGGCACTGGTTGCCAGTTGTTGATGTTGGAGGCTTCATTTGGACGAGCGCCCTTGCGCACTGCTAGTACGATAAGAGGCACGGGGTTCTCTGAGTAGTATTTTTGGGTTCGAGGAAGGGGCTCCACGCGAGCGGCGAATACTCGATTTTCGTGGATGGCTGTTCCAGTGATCTGCCAGGTCACTTTAGTCCCCATGCCGGTTGTTTTTTCCAAGATCGAATTTGGGGCTGGGCGTGGCACAATTAAGATGTTGTTGGCCAAATATTTCAAATCGTTGGATTCGGCAAGGCCTGTTGGAAGGATTGGGTTGAGGATTTCTTCAACAATCTTTGCGGAATCGCTTTGTGAAATCAGATAACCCGTGTAGATAACTGTCTTTCGAATGCGCATTGGGCCCGAAGAGGGCCGATTCTTACCGAGTGACGGATTTCGGCAAGCCAGATTGTGTGAATTGATCATGCGCTGGACTTCGGCAGTTTCTGTCACAGGGTCAAGGCAGGTAGCTCCTTCAAATACTTGAATGACTTCCGTATTAATTGGATTCCGAGTAGGTGGAACCTGTGATGATTGAAAGTGGATGTTCATCTGCTCGAAGAAGTCACGGAACGCCTTGACGTGCTTGGGACGATCTTCGTAAACTTTGATCTCTTCAGCTTGGTCGTAAGTAAGGACCAAATCAGAGAAGAAATTCTGCTTGAAAGTCATGGTCGACGGAAATTGCTGGCCGTTCGGGCCAACTTCCGGCTTGAGACCAATCAGATCAAACTCCAGCTGTTGGCTTGCTGCCATGCGCTTGATGAGATCCGCAAAAGCATCTTCACCTCGACCAGTCAATAAGACCGTGACTGCGTCCTTTTGTTGCATGCTGAGCCTGACTAATTGGAGCTGGGGTTTGGTCAGTCAGGTGTGAATCCACATGTGAACAAACCAGTCCAACATACAATGTTCTCGTTCCACCATCCTTGCCAGCCCAGTGGCTCCTCTTGTTCCAGACCTTTTCCTGTGGCCGAAAGGATGTTCGGGTCGTGCCACCAGCCTCCGTTGGCGAATAAGTCACAAGCTTGGAGTTGGCCGATAGTCTGGGCATGCCATAATTGCGGATTCGGCAATGGGCTCAAGAACACTGTAGCACATGCGTTAAACCAAAACATTCGCTTCATTTATGGCGAAGCTGAGACCCACATGTATTATCGAAATCGTAAACGTGGATTGATCGTATTTGGGAAACAGCTACAGATCAATGTTAGTATGGCGACTCTGAAACAAGACAGCTCTCAGAAGCGGCATACGAGGCAGATCTTTGTTCGCAACAGACCATCTCTTCATAGAGGTTACGGTGTACTGGGTCTGTTCTGAGCTCATTGTCGAATCACCATGGCCTGGGTAGCCGCGTCTCTCTGACACTACAGCTTTTGCGGACCGCATGGGAGAGCGGGAGGTGGGGAGGAAGCGATCGACGAAGGTTGGTGATTGGGTGGTGGGATATTAGCACATTCCGGGTCGGTCGATGCAAAGAAACACGGAGCTTATATGATCAAGCCAAATTGAATGGTTGCGACAGAAATCATGTCTCGAGTCAACAAGAGGACCTCGACGTCAGAGGGCAGTCGCGCTGCTTTTTTTTGCCGCATCTCTGGAAGGCGGTGACGGCCTTGTTGTTTCCGCATTTTGCCTCGATTGCCCGCTTGATCGTCATGAAGGAGCTTCATGGCGGAGAATGGAGACTTGAAGCATGAAATACTTCAGAGAACTCTCCAAGAGGTGTCGCACGAGGAGGGCGAAGGCGATCCTTGTGTGATTTGCCTCGAGACCATCACCGAGCCGAGTATCGCAAAGCCATGCAACCATACCAATTTTGATTACTTGTGTCTAGTGAGCTGGCTAGAGCAGCAGCCAAACTGTCCTCTATGTAAGATTCATTGATCCCACCTCATATCGAGCTGCGAAACTGATAGGTGACCAGGCAAGACCCAGCTCACGGCCGTTCAGTATGATTTGAAGGCCCCGCGCGGTCCGAAGACATACGAAGTACCACCCACACCATCCGGAACAAAGACCGAGGCTACAGGTCCACGGAGAGGTGCATACAACGGACGTTCAAGAGCACGAGGGCGGCGAACACAAGTACATAATCGAGCCGCTACACCCACACATACTCGAGACGCTACACCCGCAGAGGACCCATTATCGGTGCGTCGGAACGTGTATCGCAACCAACTATACTCACTACGAGTCGGGTCGAATCGCCTCTCACAATATAGCGAGGTAACGCCGGAACATTTCAACCGAGACGAAGCCCTCGTGTCGAGGGCCCGGAAATGGATCCGTCGGGAACTACAAGTATTCAGCTTCTTGAATCCAGAGACGGAAGCAGAACAACCCCGAGATCGAGACAGAGTACCTCGCCCTGGCCACCAACGACTCGATGACCGCAGGGCCAACAACGCCGAGTTTCTACTCGAATATGTGATTGCTATATTACGAACGGTCGATATAAAAGGCAGCGCAGGACAAGCAGAGGAACTACTCCGGGACTTTGTGGGTCGTGATAACGCCCGTTTATTCCTCCATGAGTTACTAGCTTGGTTGAGAAGTCCCTATATTTCTCTCGAGGACTGGGATCGCCATGTTCAGTACCCAAGGGTTCCGAGAAGGATTCGCTCTAGAGATGACATAGAGCGTGAACGTTGTTCGTCCCGGGCCCGAAGTGCATCGCCAGTCCGAGAGCCCGACGCCAGCCTTTTCGGCCGCATATCCAGGCCTGAACGGTCTCACCAGAGAAATTTCCGCAGGGGAGCATCACGGGGCCGACCCGATCGGCGCCCTGGGGTGCCTCGGAATCTGCTGGATCGATATATTCCAGATTGATGGATATCTCCGTCTTCTGCCTATATCTAGCACCCCAGGATCAGGATATCTCTTTTCCTCTTCATCTATCTTCATTCCATATATCGGTCTATCCTAGTCATCACCGATTAATGGTTAGTTCAGTGCATGAGTTATTTGAGCATATCAATGTACTTTTACTTTAAATAATTGAAGAAGGAAATAAAGCAAGTCACTAAAGACAATGCCTTTGAATTCAAATAAAATGATGAAATACAAACGTAATGTGCTATTCCCAACCTATGCTAATGCCAAATATCAATGCATTCATCACTTCATGATAGCCGGACACAATACCAAGCTTATCTCCGACGGAAACGCCCATTTCCCCGGCCTCCTCGGTTTCCAATTTTGACAGCCCGATAATTTGCATGAGCCGCAGGGTTGACCTTCCTTGGCCTTCCCGGTTTTGGTTTCTCCTCCTGCGCAGGAGCTGGCGCAGCCTTGGGAGCGGCCGGGGCTTCCTGCGACTTTAACTTGGACAATCCCACAGCTTCCTTAATTCGCTCAGAAAAGCTCTTCGGTTTACTTGGCTTCGGCTCTTCGTCAAAATCGGGATCATCGTCTGAGCCAGGTTCTGTCTCAACTTCTGACTCGCCTCCTGACATAGTATGCAGAGAAGCAACTTCATCGCCCGATCCATCATCGGCATTTGCCGCTTCCTCGATTTCTGGAGGAACATCCTGAACTTGTGTTTCAGGAACAGCAGCAAGTTCATCCTCACTAGAGTCGTCAAGTATCGGAGCAGGCTCTTGCGGCTTCGGCTTAGACAGAACCGGCCGCATAATAACTCTCCGCGTAGTCCGCTTCTGCCCCTTCTTCTTATAAGGCTTGCCATTATCCATAGGCTGACTTTCAGGGATCTGGAAATTGGCTTCTTCCTGCTCTGCTTCGATCTCCCGCAGCATGTCTAATTCATCATCCATGCGCTCTTCTTCCATTTCTCGTAGACCTTTAACCAAGTGCGAGAGGCCTCGGCCGGCGAACTGGCGGGGCTTGCGATTGGCGATAGGACTTAATCCGCCTCCTTCGTTTCCAGTACCTGGCGGATATCTGCCTGAATTTGACCGGCGCAAGAAAGACGGCGTTCCAGAGGGATTGGAGCGTTGCAATTCCTCGGCGGCGGTAGCCTGCTGTGCTGGGAGAGCTTCTGAAGTAGCTTCTTTTTCGTCTTCTGCCTCGACCATAGCCGCATAGCGCATAGTTGTTGGAGTCGCGAAAAGATTCGCTAAGTAAAATTGCTTTGTCTCGGAGGCTGGAGTCCTGGTTATTCTAGCAGATTCCTCCTCCTCTTCTTCTGTGACTTCGGGGATTGTTGCGATTGTTTTCGGTTTCGAGGGCGTTCGGAATCCTGCCGCTACGGTATCTGATTGTTTCTTCGCTGACGGCGTAGGAGCGCTTCCACCAGACTCTGACAGCATATCGAATAGACCGAGAGCTTTTCCGTCGCGCTGTGGTGTTGGCCCGATTGCCGCTTTGAGAGGTGACGGCGCGGGCACATTTTGACGATGTGTACTTGGGCTGAAGAGTCGGCGGAAAGTAGAAGGCGAATCATATGGGTCAACTTGGTATGGTTGAGCTTTTGTACGTGGATTTGACGGTGTTGCGAAAATGCCCTTGGCAGACTTGCGCGGTGTTACTTCGTGCTGATTAGGACCATTCGGCGATGCAAGTTTCCGTTTCTTGGAGTTCTCAGGCTCTTTTGCGCGGTTTTCACGACGAGTAAGAGCAGCTTCGAGGTTCTTAAGGCGACCGTATTCTTTGTATTTCGCAGCTGGAGGTAGTTAAATGTGTTAGGTCATTGCGCAGCAAGCCAAGTCGCATGTCAAACTTACCGATGTCGGGATTCTGTTTGATGTCGTCCCGCCCTGCTTTTCTGCTGTTTTCTGAGACGAATTGCTTTTCCCAGACTTTTAGCTCGGCGCGCAGGGCTATAGCCTGGGCGCCAACCTCGCTGGAGCTCTGGGGGTCCATGGTAGGCTGAGGCGGAAGGGAGTTGGAGATTGAAGGCAATTAACGCGCCTCGCGTCGCGTCTCCGCCCGCGCGCCCGAAAGATCAAGCCAGCGCAACTATTTGAACATTACTTGCCAAAGCAATTTTAATAAATTTTAATAAATTATGTTCTGTTTTTATTGATGCTCTAAATCAGAAAACGAAAATATTACAAAAAGGAGTAATTGGTATATTCGAACTTGCTGGCAGCTAGGCACCTCTGCAGGCTAATGCGCCAAGCAATATGCATATGATCGCTCTATTTCATGCTCGCGGTCGCTTAAAAAACAATCAAGGGAAGAAAAAACATGCTTCCTCTACCAGCTTGTCAGCCCCCGAGTCCGGTCAAATCCTCCTCGTAGCTGCTCATCCGGGTGTACCACCTTTCCTTCCAGGAGGGTATATTTAACAATACCCTCGCAATGCTCCGGACGAACCCGCGCAAGCCAAATCATCTGCTGATCTTTCTTGCGATAAATCAAAACATTAGCAGAAAACTTGTGTCCGCCGACGTGCGAGACAAAGAAAATGCCCGCACCGCCAGGTCGCGTATCATCTGCGTCGCGATCCAGCCCAAGCGGACGAAGATGTCGCTCCAGCTCGCGCTTGATTAACGGCGCTGTGATTCCGCAACGGGCATCTCGTCGTCTATGAGAACATAAGAGGACGACATAGTCGAGATCACAGGGCCGAGCGGTCATACCGTTGGCAGGTGTCACGGCGTCGATCCCGTTCTTCTCGTCCGTGGGGCTGTCAACAAAGCGATTGACGAATTCTGGGATATCTGATTGAGAGACAGAGTCTACGTATGTGAAAGATGGAAGAATGAGCACTGTGCTGCTTGTTTGCTCATTGTCAGAGCTTGATTCTGGGGGCTGGATGTTGGAGGCTGAGACCATGATCCGCTAGATAAAGAGATCAGCTGTATATTTCCATTGATCGGGGTTCGGGACATACTCCGTGTTTTGACTTTGCTGATGGCTGGTCCAGAGCTTCCATTAGGCTTCCTTTTTCATGTTCGACTTTCTCTTTCCAATCTGATTTTCCTGTTGCCACTAGAACGTGGGCATGAAACTCTTTGATGTGGCCATAGAGCGGTCGCGAGGTCTCGACTTTGACTTTTGACGGGAAATGCGCTGTGCAATCGGCGCAGTCTCGTAAACAGTCTGGACCATCGACTGTGGGGTCCACTTTGGGGACAAAGTAGGTGTCGGTCGAGCGACCAAAAGACAACAATGACTTTAACATGGCGATTTGATGTGTTAGTTTCCGCCCGCGGGAAGTCTGTGGTTCTTATGGCGGCGTTGGTGGACGCCTGTCAGTATATCGCGGTGTTCTAGTGATACTTCCAGTAACTCCGAGGCTTGTATTGCCCGAAGAGTTTAACTCCGTCCGAAATCCCAATGAGGCGCCCAATGCCGAGCTTAATCAGCGGCATTGGAATCCCGAGCCCGACTAGTTGGAGACAATGGACGTCTTGGACTCTTGCAGCCTTGATGCATTGTTCTAGAAGGGTGTCAGTACGGTAACGCTTGGGCAAGACTCAATGAATAAAATTTTGATGAACAATACCGAGATTGGTAGCTTTCTTTGAACGCATTTTACAACAAAGACAAGAGCCCGGGCAGGTTTGGGAAAGAATGGTATATAATCTGAGGTGTCGTATCTAGCCATTCAATTCTGTTACATACAACTTCAACATTTGAAGCTCCGCAACATTTGAAAGTTTCCAAGGTTCGTCTATATGCATACCTATAAAGTTGAATATATCGCCCTCACTATGATTCAAGTTGCGTTGTTGATTGTACGAGTTTTTGATATCGTCTCCATTGTGTGTTATTTCTATACAATCTGGGTATTACTGATTGATCGGTCCAGAGGTCCCCTAGCTGGCGAGCCTATTCCTTTTTAGGGCTCTTGACAAAAGCGATGGCCCGGGGCTTATTTCTCGTCTTCAAATTTGACGACGATCAGGATATCACTGAGGACGCCGAGCTCTGCGCCTTGATACACGCCAAGTTTGCCTCTGGGAATTTTGAGGTTCGCAAAGAGCCTAGGATAGAGAAGAACTATCTATCTTTGGCAATCAATACATCGCACTGTTTTAATGTCGGAGCGCTCAATCCGGGGCTTTTCACAGGGCATGGCAGAGATGGCTTTCTACGGCATGACAAGTTAATAGCAGAGGTTCTTTGCTTCGTTCGTGGAAAAGTTTTAAGCCTGGGGAAAGGGGTTCATTGGGGAGAACCCATGCCCTTTGAGACGATAGAGATATTTCGCGGGGGAGCCGTGGTCATGAACTACTAAAAGTTGAACCTTTCTTTGATTTCAATATGTAAGATATCTGACATATGTCAATAGCCGCTAGAAAGAGCCCGTGCTAATGGTTTCAAGTTGATCCACATCTAGCTACGCATTGTTTCAAAATGTAACTGTAAGTTCACAACATGATGTTTCCAAGGTTACTCTAAACTTTAAAGTAGACAAGAGAATCCAATGGGATGAAATGTATATTTAATCGAACTGAAAGTCGAAACTTCAGTAATTTTGGCTATGCGCTATAGTATTATTGAATGCGCTGATATAGAACCTGCTATGAAAAATGCTGTCCGCTATTTAAGCCAAGTTGTACTCCTTCACAAGCTTCTCTCCGAGAGTTGCGCCAGTGACGTAGGCTGTGGCCTGCACATGGGCGTTAACAAGCACTGGAACAACACTCATATCGGCGACACGCAAGTTCTCAATGCCATTGAACTTGAAATCGGAGTCCACAGCAGCATCTGGGTCACCCTTCTGGCCCATCTTCACGGTACCGGTCATGTGCCAGCTCGATCCGATGTTCTGGCGCCAGTACTCAAGCAGATCCTCATCAGACTCGCTCTTTGGCATAGTCAGCTCGGTTAGATGGTCCTTGGTGTAGGAGCTGTGCTTAGCGAAACGGAAGGAGTCCCGCAAAGCGTCGATCGCCAAGCGCCGGTCAAACGGATGAGCCAGGAACTTGGGATTGAAAAGCAGGGGCGTGTCAGGGTCGGATGATTGCAAAGTGACCTCGCCACGAGTCTGTGCGTTGAACAAGAAGACCAGCAGGGCGGAATAGTTCAACGCATCAGGAGGGAATTCCGGCACGAACCAGTGCAGTGGGAAATGGGTGATAATCTCATAGTGGGGAACAGTCTCCGCTTGAAGATATTTCTGTTCTTGGTCTGGCAGGTCTTGAAATTCAGAGGTCGATGACAGCTCGGGTAGTTTGAACCAGCCAATGCCAAGTTCGCACGCGAACTTGGCCCACGGACCGGTTCCATCCACTTCCCACTGCTTGAGCGCCGAGTCCATCGCTTCTTGCGATCCGTAGAATTCCTTGCGGTCAGTGCTCCCTTCTTTGCGAACGTGCGCGAGGGGCACGAAGCAGTGATCCCGGAGACCCTGGCCCACTGCTGGGGCGTCCAGAACAACGTCGATATTGTATTTTTGGAGCTGGTCGGCGGGGCCAATTCCAGAGTGCATCAGAATGCGGGGGTTGTTTAGTGATCCGGCGGAGAGGATGACTTCGTTAGTCGCGAAGACTATACGAACAGACCGTCAGCGAAAACCTTCCTTCTTCGCGAATTTGAGGAAACTTACACTTCTTGCCATTGGCCTCGACACCCACGGCCTTCTTTCCTTCAAGGAGAATACGCTGTACGGGTGCGCCACAGAGGACTGTCAAACTTTCCTTCTCTCGGACAAGGTCTGCTGCCATGGAGCGCAGTCCCTTGGAAGAGGAATTGATCAAAACAGACATTCCAAGAGGGTTTCCTGAGTTGTGATCGGGGTTCAGAGGAAAGCCAGCTTCCTCGAAAGTATTCAACAGCTCAGGGAAATCTCTCTCCCACTCGCGAGCGAAGCCAACATGCAAAGGACCATCGTGGCCGTGGTCTTCGGGCTTCGGGGCCGCATACTTCTTGTCTACGCCTGCGGGCAAGTCGCCGTGGAAGGTTTCCAATCCCTTGAATCGTCGTTGGATGTTGCTCCAGGCAAAGTCATCACTACCGGCGATACGAGCCCATTCTTCGTAATCGTCCCGGGCGCCCACGCTGTAGACACCAAAGTTGATCGCACTCGAACCGCCAATGCAGCGGCCGCGGCTGTAATCAATCTCGCGATTGTTGCAGTCTACCTGGGGAGTAGTCTTGTAGCCCCAGTTCGAGCTTTGGTCCATGAAAGCAGTCCATCGCTGGCCATCCACACGGCGGCTACGCTCATCATTGTCGTCGCCAGCTTCGAGGAGAAGAACGCGGGGCTTGTTGGTCGATTTGGCCAGCTGGTAAGCAGCAGCACTGCCAGCAGGGCCGCCTGCGATTGTAAGTTATGTGATCCTAGATGTCATTGTCCGCTTTGGCCTTTGCCTCGGCGTCGTACAAGATGTACGAATAATCACTACTTACTTCCAACGATAATGAAATCAAACGTTGTAGACATATCGCAACGAATAGAGTTGTGGCGGAAAAGGCAGAACGGGCTCAAATTACAGAAAAAGCTATTTACTAAAACGCCAAGTGGCTGATTTTTGGTTCTCTTAATATACTTTCGCCCCCAGTCTCCCACGCGCCAACACTCTACTGACCGCATTACTGAGCAGAGCAGGGGATTTTCCGACTAGCCAAGAAAGAACACGCTAAGGGAGTCTCTGCAGCATCGAGAAGGTAGCCCCTGAGATAGGGCGTCATTTTGTGCAGAATTGTTGGTCGAGGCTAACTATCGCGTGTCCACGCCTGGTTCCGAGACGGAGATTGGCAGACTCCACATCCCTAGAGCCCTCTCCTGCCAACGCCAACGGTGGGGAAAAGCGGGACTAAATCACCACAAGCGAGGTCAATCTTGCCTACTCCGTACTGGACAGGGAAATATCCACCGCCATGCATTTTGTTCCAGGTCTAGCCAAGTGATCGTCAGTGTCGAGTTTCAGCTATCCTCTTTAGCACGGAATATTCACCGTCATCAAAAGTGCGACTCCACTAAGCGTAGGCGCCAGCGCGTTAGTACACGAGTAACCCTGTGAAGATCAGACGGGTGATTATCTTCGTTACGAAGAGCATAGCGCGTCCTCGATGGAGACAGAGGAGGCGCCAACGGCGCGGATGGTTTCCGTGAGCCGAGGGCACAATGGGTAAAACCCCACCAACATCTGGCCCACCTCTTTAAACTCCGGCTAGTATGGCGAACAATGCTAAAGTGCTTGGTCTCGCCCTAAAGGAGAAGCCGAATGACTGCCTGGTGGAAGTCAAAAAGTACTGCGATGCGCAGGCGGAATCCTCCTGATCACTGCAGAAAGATAGTGGCGCGACGATCTTCTACATACATGGTACATTTAATCTGCAACATCTATTAAAAGACAGAGATGAAGGTACTTATGGTCTTCAACAATGGTGGGCTCTTGCTACAAGAAGTTTAAGTAGGAGGTTCAGGGGGCGTTACGCCACAGCCCACAGCCAGTCCCTCGGGAAGATCATGCAGGTGGAATGGGTAAGCACGATGGAGAACTTAGATGGGCTATTAATCTCCTGAACCAGTTATTGACGGGTGTCAGAGGGACTGTCAAGGCTCGGGTTGGCCGTGCCCTCTATGTGACCCAATTTTTAGTCATTCGTATTTCTTAAAATTGTGATTATGTCGGAAACGGTGGGCTGCCTTTAATCCGTTTCCATCCCCATTGTTGTCGCGAACTGTTTGCTGTGTCACATTTCCCCAGATTATCGACCTGTCGAAATGGCCACAAACGTCGAGGCATGGGTTTTGCTTTCGTTGGCCCTCGCATTCATCATCTTGCGAGTCGGCGTGCGATGGAAGCTCGTAGGACCGGGTCAATTCCAGCTCGATGACTATCTCATGCCCTTGGCAGGTGTAAGCAAGCCCCTCTTTCACGTTTCATGAGAAACTTAACTGACCTGTTCACTCCTGCAGCTCATTTTTGCCGCTGAAGTTGTAGCGGCATACATGGTCGTTGCTAAGTATGATGGATTGACCAACTCTTACATGTCAGACGAGCAACGATCGGGTGTCGTGGCCGGCTCTTCTGAGTACTCGAAGAGAATCGCTGGCTCAAAGATTCAAATTGTTGGCTGGTCGCTCTACGTGGCCAGTCTTTGGCTGATTAAGTTCTGTCTGGCTATTTTCTACAGCCGTTTGACGTGCGTTTCACATATAAGCCTAAAATTTAGAAGCAATTGAGAATGCTAACTAGCTGCAGAACTGGACTTCAGAGTCTGCCTACTCGCGTTAAGGGCGCTTATCTCCTTCTGGGAGTTACATGGCTCGCAGCACAACTGTCTTTACTCTTATCATGCCAGCCTTTCCATGCTTTCTGGCAAATCAGCCCTGACCCTGGACGTAAGTAACATTGGACGACAAACCAACTTTCGGCATTCTAACTTTGATTCCTAGTTTTCTGCCAGCCCACGAAGTCGCCGGCTTATGTTTATGTCTGCGTTATTCTCGATGTCGTGACAGATGCATACCTGTTGCTCATTCCTTTGCCTCTCCTGTGGGCTGTCAAGATTGACCCCAGGAGAAAGATCCCCCTGATTGCTCTTTTCTCCGGCGCTGCTTTCGTTATCGTTGCAGCCATCATTCGAGCCGTTGTCATCGTCAGCGTATGTTTTCCCCTCTGAAATTATTGATTGTTTTTTTTTCTTCTGACATTGAAGTATAGGCCGGACCCGATGGTGCCAAGAGTGGCTCCCAGTGGGCATGCCGAGAAGGATTTGTCTCTATTGTCGTCTCAAACTTGCCGATTATCCAGCCACTTCTGCGCAAGGCTTTCAACAAGATCGGTCTCTCCCAATTGTTCAGTTCCTCGGGCAAGGCAACAAACGGACAGTCATATCCCTTGTCCAGCCGCGGCTTCCACAACATTACAAACAAGAGTGAAACCGATAAGAAATCGAAGATGAATGCCGCCGGACCATCACACACACAGGTCTCTGCATGGGGCAGTGATGAACACATCTTGAATGACGAGCCTTCTGGAAAGGATATTACCGTCGTCTCTGAGACTGTCGTTCAGAGCGAGCCATGGGATTTCACCAAGAACTCGCCCCCACGCGACCACGGATGGGAAGGACGATCATAGACATTGGGACTTGGAAAGGGACGCTTCTAAATAGAAAAGCGACAAGGTGTACTATAAATATTGAAGCGATCATGAACACCTGCATCTTATGCACTCGGCGGGTTATGCAACGAACAGCTCGGAATGAGGCTTTTATCTGTATATACATATAACCATTACTATCTTTAATCTATTTTTCTTTCTACTCAAATTCTTCAGAGCATTGAACAAATGTACGCGCAAGCCACTTTGCTAGTTCCCTCGGCACATCGTCGGAGGCCTTTCCCTAATCCAGCCATAACTAGTGGGGCGCGTAACGTAAGCTGCGACCAGCCCAGAGACTGATCTCCTACGAGGAGATCAGATTACCAGCGGCCTCAAACACGATCATTGAGTATGGAGGTCATTCAGAGCTTCCAGGCGGAAAGCCCGCGGAAGAGACGCCGTCGCACAATGGCATGCACCCAATGCCGAAGCCGCAAGCTGCGATGCGACCGCGCATATCCGACATGCTCAAGATGTCTGAAGTCCAGGACCCCTGCTAACTGCACATACGAAGATGGATTTCTATGGCAGCAGCCGGCAACGGTTTCAGCCAGCGCATTCCCCTCAGATCAAGGATCTATATCACAAGCAACTAAATCAGATCAAGCTTTCGCTGCCCAGGCCTCCCCAGACTCGGGTTTAAGGGAGATTCGGTCTGAAGAGCCGCTTTCAGCATCGGGATCGGGCCCAGTGCCTGCTTCTGAGGGTCCAACCCCGAGGCTAAGGCACGTAAATCGGGGATTTCTGGAGACTGTACTTGGTGCTCCTAAGGCTGCTGTGAATCAGGAGCCATATGTTCACACAGATCTTCTGCAGCGCCCGAAACGCTTGGCTGCCGAGCCTGAGCTACCGAACGCCGATTATAGCGTTCAGGAGGATGTTGACGAGGCTGTTTCTGACAGTGCTTTATCTCCATCTGATCAACTTGATATATCTCCGAGGATAATGATGAGAGGCCGCGAGACTAAGACTCGATTCACGGGCTCGGGCATTATTGCCAACGTCGTTGCACAGGTATGTATTGAACTTTCGGACTTTTGACAACCTTCTGATAATTTATAGTTCCCCGACATTCGATCTTTTGCAGAAGACATCAGGTTGTCCAGTCCAATACTTTCAGAAGTTTGCCCAGACCTACTGCGGGTTAAGAAAGGATTATGGAAACGCAAACCTCTCAACACGCCGTTTCCCGAGCCCACTATATTCACATTGATTGCGCTATTGCCTTCACGAGCTGTAGTCGACGAACTAATTAACTTATATATGGCCTACGTTGAATCAACCCATCGTATCCTCCATATCC
This sequence comes from Tympanopsis confertula, assembly GCA_026745395.1. Lineage (NCBI taxonomy): Eukaryota > Fungi > Ascomycota > Sordariomycetes > Coronophorales > Scortechiniaceae > Tympanopsis > Tympanopsis confertula. The sequence goes on along the minus strand of JAOYNU010049962.1, from coordinate 24,550 downwards.
CGACATTCCTACGGGAGGTAGACGACTTTTGGGACAACCACGACAACCCGAATATCCAATCCACCCAGTTTGTCGTTCAGCTATTACTCGTTCTCGCATGTGCATGGAACTTTGCCAACTTGGACAGCTTACAGCAAAAAAGCCCAGTTCCCTTGAAATGCTATACTGCTGTTGAATGGATTCTCCATACCGAGAAATGGATGGCAATCAACCATGTCAAGCGGCCGCAACTCTCGTCCCTACGACTCGAGATTCTTCTCATCGTTGCCCAAAACTCTTTCGGGACAAAGCGCAGCCAGGCTTGGCTAGCAACTAGTCACTTGACCAAGTCGGCGATGATGGCTGGCTATCATCGCGACCCAAGCAAGTATGCCCGCATCTCGGTCTTCAATAAAGAAATGCGTCGTCGGATCTGGATGACTATTGTGGAGCTGGATCTTCAAGTAGCCATTGACCGAGGCATGCCCCCGTCTATTCAGAGTTCTGACTATGATTCTCTTCGCCCTTTGAATATTGATGATGAGGAGCTTAATGAAAACACCGTCGAGCCTCCTGCCGATCGGCCGCAAAATGAAATCACCGATATGGCATTCGCGAATGCCTTGTCCAGATCCTTGCCTATCCGTCTCAAAGCATGCTCTATCATGCATTCTCCTCGGATTAGCTGTCGATATGAGGAGATTCAGCGCCTTGATTGGGAATTCAATCGACAACTTTCTCAGATCCCGCCTTGGGTTGTCGCAGACCCTACCGATCTGACGAACAAGCAGAGGATACGTCTGTGGAATTCGTTAATCAAGACAAAGCTCGCCCAGAGCTTGCTTTCAGTCCATACTCCGTTCGCGATTGAAGCATCTCGAGAAGTGTTATTCGCGCCATCCGCTCGGTCTCGCCTAGATGCTGCTATCATGATTTTATCCACCCAGCGATTGATGCACGAAACATCACCTCAACTATCACTCTGTGTACTCGGGGAGTGGACCATCCAAGCATTCATGTCTGTTTGTCAAGCACTGCATAGCATGGGCTCTCCCGAGTCGCAAATATCCTCGACCTCCCAGATTCATCTCCTACCAGGACTCCCTGATACCCTGGTATCTCTCACAGAAACAGCCCTTCTTGCATTGGAAGCAAGATTCCTGCTGGTCGTAAAAGGCGCAAAAGACTACTTCTTCCTGTCGACGATTGGGTCGCTCGTCAAGGCAAAGCTTTGGCCTGCCCATGAAATCATGTACAAACAACTGGTTGTTGAGCGAGTTTTGTCATTCGCGCAGAAAATGTTTTCGCGCCATGCTACTTGTGAACACTTAGGCGACCCAGGAATGGGCCGCTTTAAAGAAGACCAGGTACGTCTTATACTCATTATTTGAGGCTCTGTTCCCATGCCAATGATCTTTTAGGTCGCGGCTTTCCTTGCGTCCCAAGGCATGGCGCCAGTTATGCCTTCGGAATTTAATGGAATGTTCCAGCCTAATATGGGCGTCACGGTAAGTTACCTTAGGATTTTGGTCCGTTCTATGCTAACGATGCTCTGTAGCAGTCTCCTGGCAATTTTGACCCATTTTTGGATGTGTTTGATTGGGATAATTTGACTGGAATGGCGCTTCTAAGCTAATATGCATTATTGGTGTTGTTATGGGCTCTTGTTGCTGGTATTAGATATCCCCGATTGGCGTTTGTAGTAAAGATCCAATATATACGGAGTAAGCTGTCGCTCTATGATTTTATTTGTATAAAAAAAGAAGTCGGACAGACTTGATAAGAAAATCCCGGACGGCGCGTCATCATGAATTTGACCGAGCGATCGCGATCGCGATCGCAGTCACACAGATCATCGCCCAAATTTGCCGAGCAGTTTGAGCAAGGGTCTCTATAAGGTGATGCCCGATGTCGATCTCCAGCGCCCGCAAGGAGTCGCAGATCAAGAACTCCGAGTCTCCGTGTGATCTTCAGATTTTCAACCTGCGACAGCAGCAAGAACCATAACCCCACTTGTGCCTGCACATCACGGAAATAGTCGCTGTGACTTGCTTCACCCGTAATTCCCTATTCCAAATCTATTTATAAGGTATCTAAGCGCTCTGCCGAAATTTGCACTGCTTCAGCTTTCGCTGTTATTGGGAGTTGGGGCCACATTCAGTCCCTGTTAATACCGCCGGGGCCGCGGTTGTTAGACAAAGGGAATTAGGGGGGGCTATGGCCCATGGGGGCGTGTAGCCTTGTGAGGCTCATGGATGTGTTGTTACCTCTTGGAGAGAGCTGATGTAGATCCCCTTGAATCATGGGCGATCTTTATGCCGGAATTTGTGAGAGGATGTCATTATGAAGTAGGAACTGGCAAGGCTTTACGCCGTAGCGAAGCTTGTGATCCTCTTTTAAGCAAGAAAAGCGGCCGATGAGGGCCAATTGTGGGCCGATTTGCTATCAGCGCTCTCCACTTCCCCTGAGCTGTGTGAATTATGACAGGCCCCGACTGCGAGTGGATGATATGGTACTTGGCGATACATGGGAGGACCCGAGCAATGCCCGGCACACCCCAGAAATTGTGTTGTTTTATTGGCCAATCCTGGGTCGATCATGTACTCCCAGGTACCAGATTGACCATCACGGCAGCCTAAAACACTTGGCTTCGGTCTAGTCTGGCGCTAAAATCTGAGTCGGACCCTGCGGATTACTGATTTTCCAGAGGCTGTGCTCGGAGGGGGTTTTTTTTAGACGCCTTGCGCTTCCAAATACCATGTGTGTTCTTCTTTTCTTTTCCTGAAGTGCTTTATACCCTGCTCGCAGAGCTCCTATCCTGTTCCTGCCGTCGGAGGAAGACACTCGCTTCTATCAGCTGCACCGAACCAGATCAAAGCATGATACGATCGATCCGATAACCACTTAACCCGCGACTTGGCAATCTGGGCCGATCCTGACGATATCCACAAATTACGATCCCAACTATACCCCCGCATGATTGCGAAGCACTACATGACAACCGCAGCCTCGATCCCTCGAAACGTATTCATATCGCGCCTATGCGCTCCGTAACATTACCCTGGTCACTATGGCTGCTGGCTGTGATAAACATCAGCTTAGTGGGGGCGCGACCTGCCCAAGGAGTCTTCGGGCACGTATCGCAAGTTTATGAGACAACGACTACGATTCCGCTGCCCAATCCTGGGAATATCCATATCCACGACCCGAATGTGTTATTGTCAAATGGCATGTACTACCTTTTCAAAGGTGGGGAGCACATCCCGTATTTCCGCGCGGCGAACCTGAGCGGACCATGGGAACAGCTTGGTACGATTATGGATGGCGATAGTATCATTCCTGTTCAGAATCGATCAAGACCGTGGGCGCCTACTGCTATTGAGCGCGATGGCAAGTTCTATTGCTACTATGCGCTTAGCGAGGAAGGATCGCGCGAGAGTGCAATCGGCGTCGCGACGACCGATTCAATAGATAATGGGCCGTGGAAAGATCATGGAGCTTTGATCCGCACAGGGAAAGGCAAAGGGTCGCATATCTGGCCGTACACAATAACCAATGCCATTGACGTGTCGATCATCTTTGAAAACGACACCGGCAAGCCATATCTCAACTGGGGAAGTTATTGGCATAATATCTGGCAAGTTCCGCTTACAGATGATCTGCTTTCAGTTGAGAACTTCGAGAAGCCCGATGCAGTGCAGCTCACATTCATGCCGGGCGAAAAGCTGAAGCCCGAAGAGGGTTCCTTCCTCACATATCGCGAGGGATACTATTACACCTGGTTCAGTCGCGGTACATGCTGCATGTTTGACAAGCATGGCTTTCCAAAGCATGGTGGAGAATACAGTATTCGTGTTGGAAGGTCAAAGAACGTCCGAGGCCCTTACATCGATAAAGATGGTGACTTGCTAGTGGAAGGCGGCGGTACTACTATATACGCATCCAACCACGGCGAGGTTTATGCCCCTGGGGGTGTGGGCGTGTTAGTATCGAATGGTACCACGCCAGATATCCTTTATTATCACTATCTGAACACATCAATTGGGTTCACGAATGGAGTAAGTCTTCATTCCGAATTTTGAATCGAAACACGTGCTAATCATCGTTCATAGGATGCGTTGCTGGGTTGGAACCTTCTTGACTATAATGATGGTTGGCCCACCGTCACAAACGGCACTGATATCGACTCCGGTGCCTCCATCGTGGGAAGCCCAAGTTGGCTGTCTTTGACAATTCTTATCGGTATGATAACCTCCATTGAGTCCTCTGCAGACATTTACTAATACAAATTAGGTACATGGCTTTACATATGGTCGTAATCATTTGATTTGCACATAAAAGATGCATTCGATACCTTTGCCTTTCGTTTCAGCGACATTTATAGACAACATGGTGGCGGCGTTTGTGATTTTTAAAGCGAGTCTCCATTAATGACCATGGAAAAACATAAGATGTATAGTTTTAATGAAACGAAACATTACTGTACAGACTTTATGTCGCAACGCGAAGCAAGACATTTCTTGCGGACACTATGGATCCCATCCTCCGTCCACATTGTAGATCTGACCTGTTGTATATGATGATGCATCACTGAGCAAAAAAACAACTGTCTGCGCTACCTCATCCGGGGTCCCCACCCGTGGAATAGCTGTTGGAGTGGTAGATAAAACACCTCCAGCAATGCCGATACCCTGGTCAAGGAGCGGTGTTTGAATCGAACCGCTGAACGCCATTAGTATTGTTTGCTATGATGGATAGCTAGGAGGGTACTTACGGCGCCACAGCATTGATGCGGATATCCGGGCCAATCTCCTTCGCCAACGACCTCGTTAATCCAACAACCCCATGCTTTGTCGTTGAATACGCTGCATGCAACGGGAAACCCCGAACGCCTTGAATGCTCGAAGCATTGACGATACTGCCCTTTGCACCCGGCACAGCTTGCATAGCCCGTAATTCCGCACGCACGCAGTACATCATCCCCGAAAGATTCACGCGGACCAAGAAATCCCACTCATCATCTTCCATATCAACCAATTTGCCGATTCCATGATTCTTTCCAATAACGCCCGCCATATTGGCTGCGCCGTCCAGCTTGCCAAATCGCTGAACTGTTGCAGCGATCCATTCTTTGACAGCTGAAGAGGACCCAATATCCACAGAAGTGGTCATGACCCTCGTCTCGACGCACTCGCCGGATTGCTGCTCAAGCTTTTGGACGGCCTCGGATAAGGTCTTGGCTGATATGTCGGCTAGTGAGAGCTTTGCGCCGAACTTGTATAGCTGTTTCGCGACGGCGAGTCCGATGCCGCCGAGGCCGGTGACAACGTAGACTTTGTCTTTGAAAGAGTCCATGATTGAGTATGAGCTCGATGGAATCCTAGCCTGGCTTGTTTCAGCGCAGAAATGTTGTCAGAGAGAGAAGTCAGACGTTGTAGTTTTTCCAGGGAACCCCGCCACAAGCCCCGCGCTCAGACATGACAGCGGGGATTCCTCTCATGGTCCGTAGTCCCTGTGACAGTGGAGATAGTGGAGAACTCATCCGGTGGTCTTCATTTGAGTCCGGCTAAATTGTGACTCACAGTTTTTATCGTAGAAGCAGAATTGGCTAAAGTGGATGTAAATGCCGTGGGGGGTTGTATATTGGGTCCACCTCGGGCGTGGGGTGCAACATTTCCGGGGAACAGTCTTGGAAGTTGCTCCGATTGATGGGGTCTCGAGTTGGGATTCAAGATCTAAAAGTATTGCCAGCATGCGAAATATAATATAGAAAGGTGTTTAGCTGCAGCGAGTCTCATAGACTTCGTAAAACCATGTAAATGAGAAGCAAGGTGCAGTTCATAATTAAGACGATTGTTAAATCAAAATGGGTATCTTCAGAACTCCAAACCATACGCCACTAAATGCCACCATAGAATCAGAAGAAGACTTGCGAAATAACAAGCCCACCAACACACAAGATTCCCCATAAGCCTCCAGCCGAAGAGATGCTTCGCACACTACCAGCATTCTCCACCGCCCCATATCGAATGCTATGAGCATTCAAACAGTACTGAACATCCGTCGCCTCCTTCAATGTATCCGAATTGCATATCGCCGTGCAAGACTCCGGATCCGAGTATTTCCACGTCTTGTAATGACAGCACGATTGCAGTACGTGCGAGATATCCGTATTCACATTCTCGGGTTGGTGGAGAGGGACCTGCGCGAAGAATTTCGGTATCGAGTCGGGCTCGAACTTAATCGGTGGAAAGGATGTGCCATAATAAGCGCACTCAGGTGGCTGCGCATAAACCAGGCGCGTCGATAGGTTTCTGGCCATTGTCACTGATGACGAAGGAGGACGTTGTCTGTTGTATGCAATGCAATGCGCGGCGCGTGAGTGTCAGTTGTCACTGGCGGTAAGCTATGTGCCATGTAGAAGGGTCTGCAGGTCGCGGTGGACGCGCGGATGCTGCACGGGGGCAGACGCTGTGCAGATGACAGGTCGGAGATCGCGGCGACGGTCAATTGTAAGGCGGGCAGTCGCCAAGACTTTTGGGGTTCACGACGCCGATCGGAGCAGATTATGGATTTCTGCCTGAGGCTTCATTTACGTATAGATTGTGTACTCTCTTGCACTGGACATTACAAAATATTGTATGTTCTCCTTATATACAAGACGTTCAAAGATGCGCATCTCTATTCAATCGCCGCCACATCTGCTTGCGAAGTTCATGACCATCATTAAAAGCGTCCACCCAGCCTTCCTCAAAGTTCGGCAATGGCCGACCCTTCCCATCCTGTGGCTCCCCAGAAAGCTCACGTAAATCCTCGAAATAAGATCTGAAGTGAGGGTGAACAACCATGAATCCTGGGCCATCGCCTCGTTCGGCAATGCCGTCAGCTTCCCATTTATCCCGTATATCTATAGATGGCAAAGAAGCTCTACCGGCCAAAACACGAGCTGCGGCCACCGCTTGCCATTCAAAAATCTTAAACGTCAAGCCCGCGCCAACAGCTCCGACGAATACCAATGTGGGATCATGCTTCCAGAAAACATGCTGGTATAGATCAGGTACTCGATTGTTGCGAGTTGGCACTTGCGGTAGGAACGGAAGGGCCCAAGTAAAACCCGTGCCGAATATGATGTTGTCCACATCTTGAAGCTCAGTGCCATCCTTTAGATGCACTGTTCTTCCTTTTATGTGAGATATCTCCGCCCGTCGCTCAATTTTAGGGTTCTTGAACGCTTCGTCGCCGAAGTATTGGTTGTAGCGGTTCCGAACAACTGCATACACTGGTGTCTGCGCGCTTTCCGTCAGACTGACAGCCGTGTCTGCCGCAGAGACTGATGCTCCAACAGTAATAACTTTCTATTTAAAGTTAGAATCGGTACTTTTATATGTCAGTCCTCTCGAAGGGGCAGCTTACCTTTCCTCGATACTTCTCTGGGCCACGATATTGCTTCGTGTGCTCAACGCTCCCCGGATACTGAGTTGCAAACTCTTCCAATCCTTCAATAGCAGGAATATATGGGACTGCATAGTGACCAGAGGCAATCACAAGAGCGTCGAAAGATTCAGACCACCAGCAATCAGATAAAATACCATCCTTTACCTCGCGGCGGCGAAGAACAAGATCCCACTTTTGCGTTTGAGGGTCTTTGACAGCTCGTTCAACGGTAGTGTTATACTCGACTAATTGATCATTTCCTTTCTTGTTGACAACATCTTCAATATACTGTCTAATCACTGAATGATGTCTGAAAGGAGTGTCCGGGCCATGACGGTCAATAGACCATTTTGATCGAATCTCAGGGATTGGCTCCTGGGAAAAGGACATAGCCCCCGCATCAACATTAGTCTCCAAACCCGGGTAGATAGGAGAATCCGTAAAGCGCGGCTGAGTCGAAGCTGGCGTCCTGCATGGCAGATCTGCTGGAATAGACACAGCAGCGTCTGCAGTCCTCTCAGCGAGCTTGTCAAAGCCAAATTCCTTGAGAGCCGGCGGTGGGTCTTCTCTTGACACCCTGAGACGATTAGTTACTCCATTGTTATATATTGAAACCCTTGACATACCAGCACCCGCCCGCTTTCTCCTGCCGCTCAAAGACACGGATCACATCAAATGCTTGCTCTTGCACGAGCGCATCGACCGCAATAGCGCCCGAGGGGCCGGCTCCAATCACCGCTACGGTCCTTGCCGGTGCCATGATCGCTTGAACTGGGCTCGAGTGAATATGTACAGGGGCTCGAGCCGGACTTGTCGCTAGTCCAAGCTCTCAGGCTCTCGGGCGAGTCGCCTGGAGTGTCTTTGCTGGCGATTAAGTTAGATCATCACGCCATCCTCACTGATTTCGCGCAAGCGCTGCGTCAATGGGAGCCGACATGGCACGAATAAAGCCAGCGGATGTTGCTATCTTCTCAACACTTACCCTGTAAACCGCAATATACTCGTACTTGCTCAACTATACAGCCTATACTCCTTCCAATATTCGCCGTCCAATCCTGCACAGATAGATGCCTAAGGCAAAAAGGCGCGGGTAAGGGGACGTGGTGAGTCCCGTTAGACGGACCGGACCCCCACTAAACCGTATCTGCTCGAGTATGTAATTTCCCATACAAATGGGCTAGGGAGTCAAGATAATTTATGTAGAAGTCCCTCGAAGTATCTATACAGTATCGACACATTATCTACACTTTGTGTACTCTGTAGGGATAAAATATCTGAATCTGAAGCTACGGGATCTTCTTACCGTTCTCATACTATGCTCATTATTACTATCGTATAGGTGAATTAGAAAATCTTTCTATCCATCCAGTGATTATTGACTAAGACCGTATATTGTACTCCAAGGTATTTCTAAATTATTAACTTACTACTCTAGCCTGATTGTATGAGGGATTACATACTACTTAGACCGGATACCGGGGGGAGTCCAAATAGCGACCGAGGGGATGTGGTGGAGCTAGACCCGATTAGGTATGGCAATCAATAAGCAGGTAGTATCAATGCTTATATCATGGGAATTCTGCCAGGATTCTGCCAAGTTTCTGCCAGCAGAATACCATCTCCATCATCACCTCACATAACTCTAACACTCATGTGATTTTCTGAGTAAATTACGTAAGATAGAGGCTGGCTTGTTAGCAGAATGGGTTCAGATCTAGAACTAAAGTCTTGAATCGCTAAAATACAACAAAAATCATACTATAATATATATGTCAGATAGAATTCGGATAGGATTCGGGAGAGGGTTTATAGGGACTTAACCGCTGACTGCGACCGGTCCGAGGTACTTCACCGCCCAAAACGGTCAAGATACTAGAGCAGGCGGTAAAAGAGCGGGAAGCCTCACCGCCAATATTTACTACCCATCACATAAGCATTGATACCACCGGCTTATTGATTGCCATAATTAGGCTCCCACCGCCGCCTCGTTTGTAGAGATGATCTCTGGATTTTCGCTTTTCTTTGGAGACTCAAGACTATGAATCCAAACTTGGAGCTGCTTTGCTAACTAGCCAGTCTCTAACTTATACAATTTACTCAGAAAAAGATATGAGCGATCAAAGTATGTGAGGTGGTGATGGAGATGGGATTCTGCTGCACAAAACTATATGATTGATGAAAGTATGTGAGGTGGTGATGAAGATGGGTTTCTGACAGCAGAATCACCTGAGAACCATTATATAAGCATCGATACCGGTCGGCTTATTGGGTACCAAACTCATTAATGTCCTTCCAGTTCTATTCGCGTCGTGCTTAGGCCATATGCTGTCTTGATCCTCACGCGCTCTTGCCTCTACGGATCATCCGGTTTCATTTCCACCACCAACGGACCATGTCTTCTGCAAGCCCAAAGCTTCTACCTATCAGGCGGCCGGTTACTCGCAAGCTTCCGGTGGAGAAATACCTCGTGGAAAGCGATCCCTACAGAGCCACCACGTTGCCAGCTCCGATTCTATGGAGCCGTGCTCATCCTGCAAAATGTCCTCTGCTGACTGGACTGCTTAAGCCTCAAGTGACAGAAGTATTCACCATTCTTGACGAAGAGGGATCCTCTGGCTTTGCCAGCGTCGAAATGGTCATCTATGCGAGCCCCAACTATAAGAATGGCAAGCCCTGCGAGACATTAAAGGTTACTCTACGCGGCAATAGTCCTGAATCTTTTGACTACCACCTTGTCAAAGACATAATCGTTCAACAACTTCAGTCAGAACAACTTCAGCCAGAATATTTGTATTTCCATGTCGAGGTCATAAACCCTCAAGGTTCAACAACCATCCTTTCCCTCTTTCGCCAACCGATCAATTGGCAATTTCTCTCGAACAAGCAAGGCCCACCCTTGAAACACTCTTGGAGACTACAAGACAAGGGTATCTTGATGGGCAGATTCGGCGCGCCATCAAATACGGAAATTCAGAGGACACAGCACGGCCGTCATTGGAAGTGGCTGTTAAGCCTGGCACGATTGCAGATTGGGCGAAGCTCCGTGAGAACATGATCAGCGAGCTAAGGAAATTTACATCAAGTGATCAAATAGATGTCGAGTCCTTCCTTGCTCTTCCCTATTTTGACTGGCCGTGATTTCTTGCTGTTATGAATCGCATCCGCTACAAACCAAATCCCCGCTGTCTGTCCGATTACCATTTGATTGCCAACTTTCTTTTCTGCTCTTTGCCTGTCTTACCTAGGTAATATTCGAGGAAGAAAAATGAAAAATTTTCTAGGCACCTGTCACTGCTCGCTCGCTTGGCTTAGGTACGCTTCCAGATAGTTAGTTTCAATCAACTACATATCTCCAGGCTTCCTCCCGCGTAGATGTCATCCGGCAGCAAAAACAGTGCTGCAGGTACTAGTAGACCTTCTCATCTCAACATCAAAAGTTTAGCACTGCAAAATAAATTCGTACAAAACGTTGAAATATGCCCAGGATCATAGATCATTATGAGCGAGCATTTGAACGATCTCGGTGCTGAGAATCTCGAGGATATTGTTTGATTGGACGACAATCAGTGGATCAGGAACTACCACATGATTGGCTCAATCACGTCCATGCCGGCCAATAATTCAGGTGTCTATTTCCTCAAATGGAAAGTGTAGCCATTTTGACGTCATTCTACAATGATGATTGGTTGGCATTGCACAGAATTCTTATGATTGGTCGCTGCGGCTTGTTTTCAGTCTTTCCTCTCTCGCCACTTAATCAATACTTAATCAATGTCAAAGATCTCTGCCTGTCCCGAAGGCACTCGTGTTTCCATTAATAGCAGTGTATGATAGGTTATGATGGAAGATCGCCATGTGGATGCGGTCGCAAAGCCTGTACCAAGTACAGTTGAGGGCCTTTACTCGTAAGCTGTCAGCCGTGTCTCGATATTAGCCGAGGACAGGCATCTACATGCGAGTAGATACCCGGCGGAGATGCGCGAGCTGCATCGTGAGATCGTACGCTCACGTTTTCGCAGCATGTCTAGGAAAGTGTCTAGGATGGCAGCCCGCCCGATCATCGAACGTGGTCTATCGACCGTCATCGGGCCGAAACTAACAATTCTAGATGTATGCAAGATGTCTATGCTATTATAGGAACATCGTTGCCAATCAGATACCATAATAGACCCTAAATCACCCAGGCTAGGATATTGAGCTGCGGGAGATGCAGGCAAACCCGTTGCATCGGAGGGGCTAGACCCCATGGCAACCAAGGCGCAAACCCGGGGTCCAAGCTATGAGGCGGATGCAGTCACAGGCATATTGTCGACAAGTTCATGTGCACAAATGGACATAGGCTGACGCGTGCCGCATTGAGACCCTGGGGCGGCCTCGAGGGCCTTGGCCCGTTGGTTGGGGAGTCGACGATCGGTGGATCAATCGCTGGGCCGTTCATGCATAACGCCCCCCGAAGCCAACACTCCTCCAAATCCGTGTGGCGACGCCGTACTCCGTGATTCCGACCCGGGGGCTCCGCCTCGCACTGCCATGCTCGAATACATATGATTTGTATGCTAAATAAAGAGTGCCCAGGTGGTCGTTTGCCCTCATTACATCATTAGGCAACCGTTAACTCGCTGGTCATTGCGCTGGCTGTGAAGCAAGTTGGACATCGAAACAGGCCTCCTAAGTCAATACGCTACGTATTAGGTGGGGGGTGAAGACCCCGTCCTTTTACTCCGTATGTCAATCATAAATCCTGATGATGACATTGTAGGGTCTGCCAGAGCCAAAGCCACCTTTATTGCAGATACTTGCCATTTAGAGTAGGCCAATACCTACGCAATAGACCCACTCTGTCTCCAGCAGTGCCAACCGCCCCACCATGTGGTGTACTCGCAGTCATCTTTTTCAAACAATTGCATCGCCTGTGCGATCGTGCTCCACAGTCTTGAATCCCTGATCCACGCCACCTGAGCTTCAATACTTAAAGATGCCCTGAGATCGCCGTTGTCCATCATTCAGATCTCTCAAACCACAAGCAATCAATCATCTCAATACTCCATTACCTCCAACAACCCAAACAACCAACCAAGAACCACTATCAAAATGCAATTCTCTGCTATCCTCTCCCTCGCTCTGGCCGGCTCTGCCGTCGCCATGCCCGGCATGGTCGCTCATTCTTTCTCGACCTCTGCTGCTACACCCTCAGTCTCGGGCTCTATCCCATCTGGTCCCATCGAGGCCAACGCTCCTCCAGCTGTGCAGGCTGCCGAGTCCAAGTACTACGCCGACTACAACAGCTACCTCACTGCCAGCGGCTCTGCTAAGCAGGCAATCTACTCTTCTCTGAACCCCGACTTGCAGGCCATCCAGTCGGCTAAGAACGCCGCTTTCTCTTCTGTCGCTGCCTCCGTGTCAGCCACCCCTACTCCTGCTCGTCGTTAAGAGTCTTATAAAATGAGAACCTTGATTTGGCATACGTTTTAGATGGTATAAATGGGTTAACGCGGCGTTTTTATGATTGTACATTAATTAACGTGCATTGCGCGATGGAATCTTGATTTGGGTGCATATATCTCTTGGATAAGAGTTGGTACAATTGGTCTTTCACATTCACACAATACATTCCTTATGATTCATTGAAACGTCTATTTCCAAACTAGATCCTTGGTGGCCAAGACTATAGATCCTCCCGCAATACGAGGACTTAAACTTTCAGGATCAACAACCGCATAATAATCAGAAAATGTAGATCCTAAAATTTGAAACGGAAGAACCTCGCCGAGTCACGTCCGCTCGCAAACCATGAGCTAATACACATTAACATCCGACCGGACAACGGAAGCTTTTCAACCCCCGGTGCCTGCACAACAGGAACAAACTCGACTAACTCGAGCCGTGGATGAAGATCTTCCAATTCCTTAGGGTCATCAATCGATGACTTGAACACAGCCCCCGTCTCACTGACAGCCTTCATCTCATCAGGGCGTTTATTCATCCATTTCAACGTGGGAGTACTTAGCCCCTCGAAGAGAATCTCGCCCCCTGAGAATCTCTCGCAGATCCTCTGCAAGATCCTTCGAGCATCGCTCTCTGGCAAATACGCTAACAAGCCTTCCATAACGACAATAACAGGACCATTAACATCGTCCAACTCATACATCCAGTTCTCATCCAGCACATCAGCGCTCAGTAGCGAATATTGTTCTCCAGGTATCGACTCGGGCTGAATTTTCCTCCGCAGCTCAATAACTTCAGGGAGATCGACATCGACCCATCGAGTGTTTTGGCCCCATTTGACGCGTTGCATCCGGCTATCGAAACCGCATGCCAGATGCAAGACTGTCGTATTAGGGGTATTCTGAATAAACGATTCTGTCCATTGATCGAACTGTCTAGTGCGCACTGCTATACCTCCGTTCTGGATCGGAGCCATAGTCAGCGACGCGGAGTCGAATGTGATTTTCTCTAAGACATCTTTTGCGTATGGATCGGCTAGGATTGGATTCGGGAGTTCGTTATCGTGGACTCGAGCGAGGAGAGGGATGAGTAGAGTCTTTGGAATTCCATCCAATTGGATGATGATCTTGTCGCTATTCTCTCCTATCGGTGGCGAGGACCCTTGAGGTTGATTGCTTTCTTCGGGGGCCATACTGGAAATTGTGAACGCTAAAATCAGCTTGATCAACCTTTCTCGATGATCTAGCGAGTCTCTGGCTATTTATTATAAGACTTCCTCATGTTCCGTACTCGCTTTGGTGGTCAATTTCATACAGCGCTGCATCACACCCAAAGAGGCTAGAGGCCGCGATCCATCCCGCGTAAACGGCGTGGACGGCAGCCGACCGTGAATACTTGGGGCTAGCACAATATGAGAGAACTTAATTTAGCTTTCCTTTATACCTTTTACTCAATATGGCTTTCAATAAAGGAATATGTAGCGCTCGAGCATAGACGCTTAGTTGGCACAATGGCCTTTCGTAATTTGATGGAATCAGGCTAAGGGAAACTCGGGGAATATCTGAATGGAACTAAATAAATCGATGGCAAATTGTAGCTAGCTAGCTGAAACTAATATGTCGGGTGAGATAGTGATGGGCTAGCGAGATGGGGAAAGTGTGGAAACTACACAGGACCATGTGAAGATGTGTATTGATGAAGATAGATCTACCTCGCGAGAGCTACCTAAATATCCCATGGTAACCGGAACTTACCGCCAGGGGGTTCCGATCAGATAGCAAAGAGAAGAAGCCACCAAGCGGAAAGCTCCACGCTACGCTATGAGGAAACAGTTGTGGACTCATCATAATTCTTCCATTATCTATTTGAAAGGCATCTTATTCTGTTTTAATCCCCAGATCTGAAAGAGACTCAACATTGCGACCACGAAGCTGCGAAGACTTTTCATCCACCGGACTCGCAAACTCGACCAAGAATCTCACCATCCAAGAATCCATGCGAAAGCTCGTATCTGCAGAATTCTTACACGCCTCGTGGAAAGTCATCAAGCGCTCCATGCAGAAATCAAGAGTTGGCCAGAGACTGCACAGATGGTTCAGGATGCAGAAGTTCTTCTCCAAGCGCTCTTTCGCAAGCGCAACGCTTGTATCGTCGCTTTCGAAGAGAAGGCTGTGAATCTGGACAGTTGATGAGATCACTAAAACGTGTCCGATCATGTTATATTTCACATCGCACCCGGGTGTCTCTTCAGAAGCGTAGAGGATCTCACACAGGCTAGCTGCGTGGTGCTTGCATTTGTTGGCGTAGTATCTTGTCTGCGCATTGAATTGTCTTGAATCTTCATGTAAAAATCGGTAGAAGAGCATTTGGCCGTAGTGGTAATAGCCCAAGTATATTGCGACGTATACCCGACCAAGACCTTGCGCGGCGAAGCTTTTCATGTTCTCGTGTGTGTCGCGGATATGATCTGGGAGTTCTTTGAGCCATATATCGAGCTGCTTGGAGAGAAGCTCGACATTTTTCATGATTGAAACAGTATCCATATCTGATGTAGAGGCTTGAATGTTGAATTCGTTGATCTGATATAGAATTCCATTCAAGCGGATCATCTCGGCTAAAAGAGATGATCTATTTGGATCAGTTGGAATGTCTGTATGTCGGTCCATTTGGAGAAATGCGACCTCTTCCATTGGGTAAGGTATATTTTCTTTGGGCTGGAGCAGTTTAGGCAATCTGACGCCTGTGCTAGACCAAGTATCGATCATCGTCAAAGTCCACCATACTGAAACCGTTAATTCTTGAGTCTCGCATGGCAGGAAGCAAGACTTACTTCGAATATTGATTTCTCTCTCCAAATGATTAGCAGTTTCTCGATTTGGCAGATCGAGAAGTTGTGCTATTCTACATGCGACCGCATAGTATATTGACTCTGGCGCAGCCTTGCCATCTGTAATTGCAATCGCACCTAAGAGAACGCAGGCTTGCAAGGTGGTAACCGAGTCATCGTTTAGGTCAAGAAGCTGCTCGCACTGCTTCGCAAATCCCTGACCTCCCCTCCGAGGATCTACTGCTGCGAAAGTCGAATTGGTGGAAAACCTTGTATTATTAGTAGGGATCTTAGCGTGTGGTGTAGATGATTACCTTGCAGAGAGAGCCATCATTCCATAGATCAAGATTGGGGGAGCATCACCATGCTCAACATCTTCCACGAATGTTGATTGGTGAAATAGAGTATGAAGTTGATCATGTACATATTCAAAGTATAGCCTCACTAGCTCCATGCAAAGAGGTCGGGCAGGCAAGCTGCATGTCTCTAGCTGTCTCGGTGATGATGAATCTTTCACAATCGATGATACAGCCTGTGTCATACGAGATCCGCCATGACCTCCCTGCGAAGTACTACTTGAGCAGTGGAGCTGTCGCTGCAGACAATAGGCACAAGGCTCCCCTGGCAAGCCACCTTCACACCTGCGGCGGCGGGCACTAGCTTCAACGTCAGCCCAGCCCCAATAGCTAATAGCACGGCCACTTACCGGCACGTTGAACACGCCTTAGCGTACCTCATAGCGAGTTGTCTATCCGAAGACGGCAAAATCCTAAATCCTGGACTGGAAGTATCTTTTGATGATGGAAAAGCAGACACGAGCCCCCACTTTACCACTTTCCCGTCTCTTCGTCTCTTGGCACACGGATGCGGCGGATCCAAGCACCAGACCATTGCTGTAACTTAAGTCATTAGCAGGTTTCTTGAAGCTCGAAATTTCCCTATAGAATCCCAATGCGGTATTTTCTCGGAGGCCCTCCGCAAATGCCTCTGCGAAAAGGCTTTAGCCGACCGAATTGCGGAGTGCACTCTGGAGTCCCCAGTTTTTGCGCAAAAGAGTTCTACCATCGCAGCCTATCACGATCCTTCAAAGCCGCCGCTAACGAATGCGCAGGGACCAAAATCCCCCCATTTCCCCATTTTCCCCATATTCCATCTTTCTACAGACTAAAGTTCACGCATTGGACCGCTCGGGGTATTCGCCGCTCGCGTCTCCGATTGGGTTACAGTTTTGATCCCAGAGAAGCGGCCTGCCATTCATGGTTATAAAAGGTGTGCTATTCCCTCAGGTTCTATCACCAGCCTGCCATTCTAACGCAAAATGTTCCTCGCAAGTAGAGCTGCAGTGGTCACTGGCCTAGTCTCTTTGGCTAGTACCGTGGTCGCTCAAGCTAATGATGCGATCGCGGTCGACGGAACCTCTTTCGCACTCAATGGAAACTCGGTCTCCTATGTGTTCCACGTCGACAATAGCACTGGCGATTTGATCAATGATCATTTCGGCGGCAGCGTGACTGGACCTATTCCCCACGAGATTCCCTCTAGCATTGGTGGCTGGATTGGGGAGTTGGGTAGAATCCGCCGAGAGTTCCCCGACCAAGGTCGTGGGGACTTCCGCAGCCCAGCAGTGAAGATTCGTCAGTCGGAAGGATATACTGTGTCAGAATTCCAGTATCAGTCCTACGAGAAGAAGGCGGGAAAGCCTGAGCTTGCAGGTCTTCCTTCTACCTTCGGAGACGACAATGAAGTTTCTACGCTTGTCGTGCATCTTTACGATAAATACAGCGATGTCGGTGCGGACTTGACCTACTCAATCTTTCCCAAGTACGATGCTATTACGCGAAGTGTGAGCATCACAAACAAGGGCAAAGGGAATATCACAGTCGAGGCTTTGGCTTCGTTGAGTCTTGATCTGCCCTTCGAGGACTTAGACATGATCAGCCTTAATGGAGACTGGGCAAGGGAAGCTCACCGTGAACGCAGAAAGGTTGAAACCGGGTTACAAGGGTATGTTCGAATTCCCATAATATTATTCATCGTCTAACTCATTTCATTAGTTTCGGAAGTACTACTGGCTACTCTTCGCATTTGCACAACCCCTTCTTGGCTCTGGTTGATCCTGCCGCCACTGAATCCTCTGGCGAGGCTTTCGGTTTCTCGCTCATCTACACTGGCTCATTCGCCGCAAGTGTCGAGAAGGGTTCCCAAGGCTTCACACGAGCTCTTCTGGGCTTCAACCCTAGCCAGCTCTCTTGGCCATTGGCTGCTGGTGAAACCTTGACTTCCCCAGAAGTTGTCTCTGTCTATTCCAAGGAGGGCCTTGGTGGTGTTTCCCGCAAGCTGCATCGGTTGTATCGCAACAACCTTATCAAGAGCAAGTTCGCCACGTCTGACCGTCCTCCTCTTCTTAACAGCTGGGAGGGACTGAGCTATGACTACAACAGCTCCACCATCGAGCAACTTGCCCAGGAGTCCGCAGACTTGGGTGTTACTCTCTTCGTTCTGGACGACGGCTGGTTTGGAGACAAATACCCCAGAGACGAGGACAATGCAGGCCTTGGAGACTGGACACCCAACCCTGCTAAATTCCCCAACGGACTGGCACCCGTCGTCGAGAACATCACGAGCCTCAAAGCCGCGAATACCTCGACAGACCTGCGTTTCGGTATCTGGGTAGAGCCAGAGATGGTCAACCCCAACTCCAGCCTCTATCGCGAGCACCCAGACTGGGCACTGCATGCCGGACCCTACCCACGCACACAGCAACGCAACCAACTCGTTTTGAATGTCGCTCTCCCAGAAGTCCAAGATTTCATCATCCAATCCGTCTCCCACATTCTCAACAGCGCAAACATCAGCTACGTCAAATGGGACAACAACAGAGGTATCCACGAGATGGCCTCCCCCTCAACAGACCACGAATACATGCTCGGCATCTACAAGGTCTTCGACAACCTAACCACCCAATTCCCCGACGTCCTCTGGGAAGGCTGTGGCTCAGGCGGTGGTCGCTTCGACGCAGGTGTCCTTCAATACTTCCCCCAGATCTGGGCCTCAGATGACACCGACGCAGTCGAGCGCATCACAATCCAAATGGGCACCTCTCTCGCGTACCCACCCAGCGCAATGGGCGCGCACATCTCTGCCGTCCCGAACCAGCAAACAGGCCGTACTCTCCCCATGGAATTCCGTGGCCATGTCGCTATGATGGGCGGCTCGTTCGGTCTCGAGCTTAACCCTGCTGATACACCTGAAGAAGATAAGGCTGCTCTCCCTGGCCTTATTGCGCTTGCGGAGAAGGTGAACCCGCTTATCTTGAACGGTGATCAGTATCGATTGAGTCTTCCAGAGGACTCGGATTGGCCTGCTGTCTTTTTCGTTTCAGAAGATGGGGACCAGGCTGTGCTGTTCTATTTCCAAATTAACCCCAGAGTTAACCATGCTATTCCTTGGGTTAAGTTGCAAGGTCTTGATCCTAAGGCTATGTACAGCGTTGAAGGGAACCAGACGTATTCTGGCTCTGTGTTGATGAATATTGGTCTGCAGTTCCCATTTGAGACGGACTATGGCAGCAAGGTTGTTTTCTTTGAGAAGCAGTGATTTGGACAGCTTGAGTAGAATACTTGGCTATGAAGTATGTGATGAAGTGAAGTGTCATTGATGAAAGAATTGAAGTCCCATGTTCAACGTAATACATTGAATCCACTATCTATGGAATAACCGTCTATGTAAAGACATCAGTAGCATACCTCTCCTTCGTCCTCAACTTATCAAAGAAGACATCAGCCGCCTCCTCATCACTAAGCTTCGAATCAATCTCAGGCTCCACTCCAGCAGCCTTCATTTCCTCAAGCTTCTTCGGCCTCCGCTCAATAAACAAAGCCTTGCAAACATCTCTCACAGCTCCACCAATAGTAGTGCTACCACAGACGTAGATATTAGCACCCTGCTCAAACAGGTTAACCAGTTCCTCGCCATCAGCCTTCATTCGGTCCTGCACATGCTGCGCGGCGGATCCGTCTTCCGGCCGACTAAATGCCCATCGAATATCGACAGCGCCAATCTTAGCCCATTCGGCGAATTCGTCAACGTGAATGTCGTCTTTGTGTTCTGTGCGGCAGCCCACGTATAGGATTGCCTTAGCAGGTTTCTCAGCGCTAGTGCCAGAGGCAGAGCTGCTACGGCCGCGGATTTTCTCTGCTCGATCCATCACGAAGCCGCGGAATGGCGCGAGGCCACTTCCAGCACAGGCCATGATCATGGGCGTGGTGAGGTCGTTTGGGGGCTTGAAGCCGGAGTGTGAAGGGCGGACGGTGACGTGTGCGCGCTCCCCGGCTTGGAGTCTTGAGAGGTAGGTTGATGCAACCCCGAGATATTCCTCTGCGTCTTGGCTATCGGCGCTGGATAGAGATGGAGCGTTGAGAACCGAGAAGGTAATTGAGCATTCGGATGGATTGGCGAGCGGGGACGAAGAGATCGAGTACTGGCGGACTCGCATTGGGGGGAGCATGGTTAGGAAGTCGGCGATGGAGAGCTTGATTGATGGGTAGCGCATGAGTAGGTCGAGAGGACTGACGCGCTTCTTGACGATATCGGATGTGAACTTTGTAGGGCTGGAAGCGATGTAGCGCAGCTCGGCTTGGACGTCGGGATCTTCTAGAGCGGAGTCCGCAAGGGTGTTGAGGTCTCGCTTGGATGCTGGCTGAGAGAGCTCGACATATGTGGATAGAAGCTCGAAAGCGGAGATATTAGTGTCCAAGGGGATTGTTGGAGCTGCGGCGCTGTTGGCGGCCTTTGTGATGCGTAGGTGTGCATCCCATGGAAGCTCGAAGCGTTTGATTGCACGGCGGACAACAGTGCCGGGATTCACGGGCAGCACAGCGAGGTAGTCGCCGCATTGATAGGCCATGTCGGTTGGTAGCTTGAACTGGATGACTCGCTTGGCTGGCACGTCGGGCTGTGTCAGGAGCTTGTTGTCGAGTACGCAGGCCTCTTCGAGTTGGAGACCTAATGCTGATGCGCGGGTGCCGGAGGTGACTTCAACTTCCAAAGCTGAGCTTGGCTTTGCAGCCTGCTTGTCGCTTCCTCCGAATTTAGCTGCGACAGCTGGCCACAGTACAGAGTCACCCCAGCCATCAAACGAGGTGAACATGTCTCCTTCAGCTGCGTTAGCTGTGCCTAGCTCGCAGAGCCTGTTGCCTCCATTCTCCTTGACCGTGTCGTTGACCAGCTTGGGAATACGCTGGAAAGTTGCGGCCCAATCATCTTCTCAAAATTAGCGAGATACTTGTTAAAGGTTATGATAGACTCACGATGACCACAGCCGAATGTAGCGTAGTTGACCCCTTCCAAATCGTTACCCTTCAGTTCACTGAGCCACTCCACAAAGTGCGCAGCATTGTCTGGGGGTTGACCCTCATAGGAAGCCGTAATAAACACAACGGGGTCGTTCTTTGGAATACTTTGTGATGCCGCATCCAGGAAATTGACCTTCGCTTCAAAGCCATGCTGAAGAGCGTCCTGCGCGAGACGGTTCGCAAAGGTCTCACAAGTACCCGTATTACTTCCGTAGAAGATGTACATTGGCTTGAGATCGCCCTTCGGTACTGAAGGTGCGGGCTTCTTCTCTCTGCTGGCAATAGCAGATTCTTGAGCACCGGATGCCGAGCTCAGAGAAAGGTTGAGCGAGGTAGGATCCAGTCCATTTCGAAGAGTCGCCTTCATCTGGAAGTCCTTGGGCTTGATAGTCAGAGTCTGCTTGATACGCAGGTCGTAGCTTGGGTTAGCCAGTGAGAAGTTGAAGTTCTGAATCAGAAGTGCTGTCATCAGTAAAGCCTCTTGCCAAGCGAAGGGTCTTCCAATGCAACCGCGAGCTCCATTTCCAAAAGGCTTCCAGCTGTTCTTGGGCAGCTTGTTGAAGTTTTCGTCCAGCATGCGTTCTGGCTTGAATTCGTCGGCGTCAGCGCCGTAGACCTTTGGGTCCCGGTGGAGCTTGTTGAACAGAATGCCAATAGTCGAGTCTTTTTCGAGGACATACTTTCCTCCACCAAGGGTCACGGGGTCTTCCGTGTTCTTCGTTGGATGAGCGCGCAGACCAACCATGGTGACACTTGGTCGTAGTCGGAGCGTCTCGCGCATGATTGCTGTAAGATACGGCAATTTGCTCATATCATCAACAGTGATCTTGCGCTTGCCGATGACATTGTCAACCTCTTCCTGTGCCTTTTTGTAGACAGAGGGTGTCTTGAGAAGGAAGTAGAAGAGGAAAGACAGCATTCCAGATGTTGTCTCATGGCCTAAACATTATAAGTATATACTCAAATGCAAAATCTGAGGTGGGCGGCATACCAGCAATCAAGAAAGTAATCATGTTGTTAATGATAGACTCATCAGATAGCCCCAATCCAGTCTGAGAGTCTCTTCCAAGAATCAAAGCATTCATAAGATCCTTCTTCTCCGGCTGAGGATGCTTCTTCCGATCATCAACCAGCTCCTGCGAAAGCTTCCGCATATACTCAATATTAGCTCGGAACTTGGTATGCTCGCCGGTCGGCAAGTTCTTCACCAAACCAGGCAATCGAGCGCGATTCCCAGATCCAACAAGGAACCCCGTCATCGCCTCAATGAACGGATGCATCTCATCATGGTAGAAAGAGTTAAACCGAGTCCCCATCGAGCAAAGAGCAATTGTATCAAGAGTCAATCGCGTAAAATCATCAACCACCTGAATAGGTGTTTCCGGTCCCTGTCGCGCCCACTTCATCACCAACTGCGACGCAAGATCATACATATCATCGAACATGCCGCGAATCATGATCGGGCCGAAAGCAGGAACGAGAATCCTATGCGCAGCCGCCCAATTCGGCTCTTCGGGGTGGTGAGCTGTGAATAGGCCATCGTGGACTCCCTCGCGGACCTCGTTCAATGCTTGACTGACGCCTTTCGTAAAGCGCTCTTCGTCGCAGACTTCATTAACAAGTTCTTGCGAACTAACGAAGACACGCGGCTTTCCGAACGTCGTCAATTTAAAGATCTCGCCATATGTATCAGCGAGTAGATCGAAAGATTTCAAAGGCGTCTCGGCATCAATATCCCAAATGTTTCCCAAAAACGGAACCCCGGCCGGACCGGGGATAGGGACTTCTTCAGAACTCATAGTGAATCGACTTGTGCATACAGAAAAACCTCCAACAGCGAAAAGCCTCTTTATAAGTCCTGATGCAATGTTGCAAGGGAAGCGGGCTTCAGCTCGCCGACCCCGATTGGCCGGAAAAGGCAGAACGATCCGTCAGTGTCAACGACACTTTAAAAGTAAAATATCCCCCGAGCCCCGTGGATTAAGCCCTTATGCACCCAATATCCTAAATTGTGTAGCACTACCGGCTATTAAGCATTTTAGACTACAGCGCATTAACCCCCATAATCCCCATCTGCCCTTCATAAGCCCCTTCACACGGCCCAGAGATGGGTCTATAGCCTGCGCCCGTCTGGCACTTACGCCTCGGCAGGCGATCGGGCCAATGAGAAGCTCCATAAATGGGCGAAGTGGAAGTGTCTCGCCCCCACTGACGGGGAGGCCGATTAACTGAAGGAGCAGGGCTGTCTTGGCTGAGGACGTAAGTCTCGGGCGTGGCTAGAAAAAGGTTTCTCCGGCTGCCGTCGGGATTCAGGCGAATCCCGGCTCCATGAAGTCATGCATTCCGTGCATTGCTACGTAAATATGCTTTTTTTTACAGGTTGGTTGGGAATGGGATTGCTTCGATCGGAAGGTCTTTCGAGGCCGACCGCCACTTTCTTGTTGATTGCTGGCCTTAGGGTCTGGCTGGATGTGCAAGGCCCTTGCGTTGTGGCATTGGATTATGACGGTCAGGCGTGCAGTGTGTTGGTGGTAGCAAATGAGCTGGGATGTTATGGTCTGGGGTAGATCCGTGGATTGGCGAATTAGAGGATTGTTTGCTATCATTACTACGTTTACTTGAAGATCATGGATCGTTTAAGATAGACCTATGCAGATCGATTGATCGTAGATTGCCTGATCGGCCTTCCAGATTCTAACATGCTAGCATGCTATGCTAATAACAAGCAAGTCTCACAGCTATCTAAAATTTATACTTCGAGATACTAGGGGGCAAATCCTCCACTGCCGTTCCCCAAGAACTCTCCTTCTCTCCCAATGTCAACTCCAGCACACCACCCTCTGTGAAGAAATCATGAGTAACCCAGTTCTTCGTCCAGGTCTTGCCATTAAGCTTCGCGCTCTGGATATAGATAGCCTTATAGCTCGGATCGAAGTTAACGTTCCGAATAGTAGCCGTCTTACCCGTGAGGTCACTCTTGATACTTGCCTCCGGGAAGTAAGGAGGAGTAATCAGATAGACGTCCTGTCCGGGAACAGGCCAGAGACCAATCATGCTGAGCACGATATACGAGCCCATCGCACCGCTATCGTCGTTACCCGCTAATCCGGCAACAGTAGTATTGAATTGCGACGGGATGTAGAAGTGGGAGTACTTCGCTGAGAGGGCCGGGCGACCAACATAGTGGAATTGGAAGATGGGGAGGAAAGCCTGCTCGTCGCCGACATAGAGAAGACCGGATTCATGGAAGAATTGCAGACGCTCAGTGAAAGAGTCAGCGCCGCCGAGGGTCTGGATTAGAGAGCCCATGTCGTGGGGCGCATAGAAGGTGTAGAGCCATGCGCTTCCTTCGTAGGTCTCGTGGCCGTCGGGATTTAAGTAGCAGGATGTGAAATTCAGCAGAGGACTGCAGAATATTGGGTCCTGATAGCCCCATGTACCATTTTCATAGCGAGGCTGAAGGAAACCTGTAAATTTCGAGCCTTGGAGGCTGGAGGTTTGGTCGCGCTTG
>JAOYNU010049851.1:0-10852 GCA_026745395.1 Tympanopsis confertula | reverse complement strand
TATACGAATTAGTATTATCGCTTACTTATTAGTAGAATAAGTAGTATAACTAGGAATAAGAAGACTTCGGCGAGATAATCGGTATTAGATAACTAAATACTAGTCTAAGGTATCGAAAGAATTAAGATAAAATATCGTAGATTTCGACGAGATTTCTAGGAGATTAGTAATAAAATCTATAGATATAAAATCGTATAGAATCGGCGAGAGCTTAGTAGATTTTAACTCTCTAGTAGTTAATTTATATTAAATAGTATTTTCGCGATATATTTAGTAATAATCGATATACTAGCGGATTTTATCGTCTTTATATCGAATATTAAATACCTTAAAAGAAATCGGTATTTTTTCTTTACCGAAATACTATCGATAATCGTAAAACTATTTAAATAATTTACGTACTTAGGAATTAAGTATATATAGATTAAGAGATCTATCGGGCTATATCCGGAATAATAATCCGTTTTTATCGAGTATTTAAAGTTTATATTATAATTATAGTCCTAATTTTCTATATTTTAATTAACTTTTATATTATCGAATAGTTATAATAATTCGTCGAAATTAATAATCTTCTTTATAGGTTTATACGAGATTTACTTTCTAAGTATAATTAATTCTTAGAATTAAATATATTTTCTAGTTCGTAAATAATAATAGCGATAATATAGATAATTCGTTATATATTTAATTAATTCCCTATATAGCGGGATTATCGTTATTTATCGATAAATTTAGTCGAAAGATTTCGCGTAATTATAGCGTACGAGTATTTAAGTAATTTACTATTCCGATATTACTAAGTTCGTCTACTTCCTCGGAGAATTAGTTTAGTATCGGATCGTATATCGGAAATCGACTAAAAATATCTAGAACTATATTTAAACTACTCTTAATATATTAGACTTTTAAGTTAAATCCGGATAAGTATATACTAGTATTAGTAAACTTTATATTAGATTTAGAAAAATTAGTAATTCGGAAAGTTAATACTCTAATAATAGACTTTATTATAGCGTAATTAGTAATAACCTATATAATCTTCTATTAGACTATATTAGTTTATATAGCTTTCGGATATACTACGTAAGTATAGCTACTTTAGTTTCGGTAGATCTATATCGTTTCTCTATATTCGAGGTACGTTTTAATATAAATAAAATCGGCTATATATAACTTTAGCTAATATCCTTTCCGGGGATACTAATTTCGTCTTAATTTTCGTCTAATTAAAATAGTATAACTCCGTATTTTTCTTTATAAGTATCTACTTAAATAAATAACTACTTCGTCGGATTATAGTAGAAAAATATATAATCTAAGTAAAGCTATAATTTAAATTCCTTAAAGTACTTTTTCTCTTTCTAAATCTGTTTAAAGGTTATCTACTATACCTTTATAGCGTAGATCTACTTAGATAGGTTTATTTTAATATATCCGATATCCTTAGCTTATTTATTAAGTTCGACTTTTCTATTATATAAAGTAGTATTTCGATTATTATATTATAGTACTCCTAATCGTAATTATAATACTAAATTAAAAATTTTTTCTAGATTATATAAATTCTCTAAATACTTTAATTTCTCTATTCCTAAAATACGATTTTTAGTTTTCCGTATTCTATTAGTATTAATAAACTAACCTAGTAATCGTACTTAAAAGAATCTATAAAAAGACTTCTTAGCGGATAATTCTAGTAGATATTTCTCTACTAGTTATAGAATTTTTATTAAATACTTTTTATATTCTTTAAAAATAATACTAGAAATAGTAATATTATCGATATAAATATTAATAAAATATCTATATTTTTTTAAAAAAATACGATCTATTATTTTTTATATATAGGCTAGAGAGTTTCTATATCCTATAGGAGCTACTATACTATATTCGAGACCTCGTTTACTAATTATAGTAAAATATCGTTAATATCGTAGTATAACTAGTAATTAGAAAAAGAATTTCGTAGTATTAAAAGTATTATAGTACCGTTTACCTCTTATACCGTTAATAATATTAGATTAATTTAGTAAAAAATAAATATTAAGTACTATAAGTTTATTAAGAGGTCGTAAATTAATAATTACTCTTCTTTTATATTTATTTTCTACTTCTTTCTATACTATAAAAGCTAGATATACGATCGGAGTTAGCTAAATCTACTAGTAAAATCTACTTTATTCGTATAATTTATTATAAATTTTATTTAAAACTTAGTAATCCTTAATTCCTAGGGAATATTTTCGGATTATTATTTTTTATATTTACTATTTTTTAACGAATTTAACTTTTATTTTATCGTTTTCTTCTATTAGTATCGTACCTTACGGATAATATATATTAAATTAATTTAATATTACTTTAAGTTCTACTACTTCTTCGTCGTTTTCTATATAAATTACTACTCTATATCTACTTTTTATTATTTTAAATCCCTATAGCTAAGAGATACTATATCCTATACTATCGTCGTAGTAGGTCTTTAAACTACTAGGTATTAGTATATTTTTAAATAATAATTATATAATATTATAATAGAATTATAGCGGATTTTTTTCTAATATATTTAAGAGATTATAAGGATTTCGAATACTTTCTTATTCGATTAGTTACGCTAATTCGATAATTACTCCTTCGATTTAAGTAATAATATCTCCTTTCGTAATCTTAAAAGGCTTTACTAAAAAATTATATATAAGTAGAATTAGATACGTATTTTTATCGACTATAGTATCGAGGATATAAGGATATCGGGATCGTATCTAAAAGACCTCTACCTAATTAGGTATTTCCTATTACTAAACTAGTAGAAAGTATAGTATAAATAAGCGTAATATAATAGTAATAGAAGTAGTAGTATATATAAGATATATTTTACTAATTCCCTATTATAAGATATTAATAATAAAAGTTATATTTTTATATAAACGAAGTTTTATTCTAAGAGAGATAAAGTCGAATTAAATATTATAATCTACGAGGAATATATATCCTAAGAGTAGTCTAGGTCTAATTCTATTATAAACTTATATAGTTAACTAGAAATAAGCCCTCTTAGTATATTCTTTTAGTTTTCCCTCGATATAGAGATTAATAATAATTTATTCGTCGACTACGAAATATAATCCGATACCTTTTATAAGTAGAGGGTTTTTTCGTTTAAAGATTATAGAGTTTAGAGCGAATTTTAATAACTAGGTTTTATTAACTATATTAAAGCCTAAGCCTAAATTAATATAAATATAATATAATCGACCGTCTTTTATAAAAGAAACGGGTATACTTATATAAATAACTATTATAGATAAAGTATCTAGATATATTAATAGTTTAATTATATAAATACCTAAAATCGATATAGACTAAATATAATACTTAAAATAAATACGATATTTATCGTAATTATATAAATAAATATATAAATTAATAGTAGTATATAATTTTAAATTATAATACGTATATTAGAAAAATAGATATTACGAGTAGTAAGTATACTAATTAACTAAATTATTAATATTAAATATAATTAAATATAAATTATAATATATATAATAGGAATTAGTTAATAAGATTATAATATTCGACGATAGTAAAGACCTAGTATTTAAGTAATTTAAAATAGCGATCTAACTTTCGTCGTCGATTTAATTACTTATTTTTTTAAGTCTTCGTTATACTATATTATATCTACTTAAGAGGTATTTACTTTAACGACCGAAGAGTCGGTATCTAAAGAACTATTATTAGTAATAATTTATTATACGGCGTTATTTTAAGATAGTTCCTCCGTTTCTTCTTCTTATTTATCTAAATTATTTTCTTCTTAGATAAATTACTAGTCTTCCTCTAGTATATTATCGAATTCGATATCTAGTTATTTTAGGATCTCTTCTATTAGATAGTTAGTACCCCGTATACTATTAAAGTAGTTTTATTAATAATACTAGGGTCGTCTATTTAGACGATAAAATCGTATAAAAGGTCTTTATAGTTATTAATTCCGATTCTATAGGGCTCGTTATCTATCGTTATTAAATCGAGGCTTTAGTAGATTATTATTAAAAGAAGACTATCCTCGATAGCTAGTCTTTTATACTAGGTTTAACCGATAGTTATTAAATAGTAGTCGATTTATACTCTATTCCTATTAGAATAGTAGTAGTTATTAAAATTAGTTTAAGCGATAATTAAACTATAGTTAGTATATCTAATTTATCGGTTTATTCGACTAATTATATATAGAAAGTACTTTACTTAAAGGCTTATTAGTAATCGTCGATAAATTAGTATTAGTATCTTATAACTACGCCTAATATATACTCCTCTTAGCGTATTTAGACGATCGTTCTACTTCTATAATATCTTCTATCTATTCCTTAGTATATCTTAACTATATATCCTTCTAATCGTTAATAGTTAGTCGGATTAGATAATAGCGGACTTCTATAATAGTTAACGAGTATATAGCCGTAAGAAGTATATAATCCGGTAAGTAATATCCTACTAATAGAAGATATAATCTCTTAATATATTTTATTATTTTTAATACTTAGGTATAATAGGAGTTACTATTTAATATAGTATTCTAGTTATACGAATTAGACTTTATCTATTCTATAGCTTCGAGTAGGGTTACTCCGAATTCTTAGTATAACCGATCGATAAATTATATCTATTTATTAATAAATAATACTTATTTAGAGATAACTATTAAATAGTAAAACTATTCTTAAGTTAAGCTACGAAGTAGTTTAACTAGGGTTATAGACTTAAGTAGACCTTCCCTCGAAGGGTATAGTCGGTAGAATATCTCGATAGATTCTACGAATAATTTAATAGATTAATAGACTAGCTAATCTTTTAAATAAAAGATCTCGGTATTTTATTTAATACTTTTCTCTACTATCTATATATCCGGCTAAAATAGTCCTATATTTTTAAACTTCTAAGTTATTTTAGATATAATAACTATTTTAGTAGTATTTAGTCGTAACTAAAAACGTAGTCGTATCGAACGTCTCCGATAAAGATCTAGATAATTATCTTATCGATATCCGTTATTATTATTATTAGAATCTAAATCGGAACCTAGGTTATTAGGATTAACTTTATATTTAATTAATCGTATCTTATACTTAGGTAAATTATATATTAATTAAATACGAATTACTCTTTACTTAGAAGGTTTTTTAGTACGAATTTCTAGTAGTAATTCCGGTTTAGGTATTTTATTAATTATTTATTCGAATTACTATATCTAGGTCGTTTATTATTAGAGGTTCTTTTATAATTTATTATATAAATTAGCGAGATAATTAAGGGCTTTTTAAAGTAATTTTATAGATTTTACTTTAAAGAATTTAATTAATTCTCTTAATAATACTAATTTAAAGAAGTAGGCTACTTATTCCGAACTAAAAGCTATTCGTATTAGTATAAATTATTCTTCTTCTTAATTAAATCGTAAACCTCGGTATTTTTTAGTTCTAAATAAATAAAGTTCTAGAAAATTTAATTTAGTAACCGGAGTTTTACTATATTTTCTACGATAAGTAATTAAAAATAGTAGGGATAGTATATAAATCGGTATAGGAGGCGTATTATCTAAATCTAGGTTATTAAAACGAATTAATATAGACCTCGGTAGATTAATTAGCGGATTAAAATTATAACTCTAAGAAGACGAGGAGGTCTTTAAAGGTAATCGTAATTAATATTCTATTTCTAGTCCTTCGTCGTAGAATTCCTCTTTTTTTTCCGTCGATTTAAGTAGTAAAAGTAATAACTACTCTAGTAATTATAGTTTCTAATTTTATAAAACTAGTAGATAATATTATAAAACTAATAGTATAATTTATTCGAAATTAGTAATAATATCTCTAAAATATAACTAATTCTAATCGAAACCGATATTTACTTTATAAATAAACTTACTAAATAAATTACTATTAAAAGTAATTTCGATAATATATTTAAAATCCTCTTTAGTATTTAACCTATTATCCTAGAATAGGCTTAGTAGATTAGGGGCTAAACTAGCTTTCTAACTAATCGAATATTATAGGTATTTCTTTAATTTAAAGGCGACTTCCGGTAAGTCGTTTACTATAATATCGGTTATTATATTAAATATAGAATTAGATACGAAGAAGCCGTTCGGGTTTTTAACTACGGCTACTAATTACGCGGCCTACGAAGACTATTTTTTATCTCTACTAGATATTATAGAACTAGTAAATTACTATTTAGATATAAAAGGTCTTCTATTAAGAGCTATACCTTAAATTACTTAGGTATAATACTCTAAGTCGAGTATTCTTCTATATAATAGTACCGAGCTAGAAACGATAGTAGATTATAGGAAAAAAGGTCGAATTAGTCGCGTAATTAAATAAATTAAAAGAATAACTATAAACTATAATTTAACTATATAATACTATATTCTAAATCGAGTATCCTCTCGTATAATAGTACCGAGCTAGTAATAATAGTAAATCGTAGAGAAAAAAGTTAAATTAGTTAAACTTAGAAGTAATTAAGAATATAACCTTTATACGGTTATAGCCGAATTCTTTAGTATAATTCTCCGTATCGATTATTTAATTATATAATAGTACTAAGCTAGAAATAATAACTAATTATATAAGTAAAAGGTCGATATAGTTATATATAAAATTATAAGGGTAACTAAGCGAAAAGTAGAGTAAGAATAGATATAGTACTACTATATATTACGATTATTTATAACTATACTTAATACTAGCGGACTTCTACGATTATCCTACTAATACCGAAAAAGTAAAACTTATAGTTTTAATTATCTAATTAGGAATTAAATAAAATTATATATATAAGTCTACTCTATTTAATTATCTAGGGTAATCTACTTAGTTTTTATACCTAAACCGGCTAGTATTTTCTATCTACCGAATTATACTTTCGTATAGCTAAAACCTTAAATAGTATCTTTAAACCTTATATAGTATTATATATCTATAATACTAAATTACGCGAAAAAACGTAGGGGTTCCAGCCCCCGATTATACACTCCGTGACAAGTTACGCGTATAGTAAAATAACGAACTTTAGTAGTACTAGCGGTATAGCTATAAACTTCTTTAGCTAATATCTATTATTTAATAAAGTCTTTACTATCGGAAAATATTAGTTATTTATTTTTAGCTTTTTCTACCTTCGAAATAGTATTTTTCGTAGTATACGAAAGAGTAGTCTTCGAAATACCGTATCGTCGTACTATTTCCGAAAATAATAGGTTTTTCTCGTATATTTTAGCTAAAACTTACTACTTAGTAGTATTAAATAAATCTATTTTACCTACTTAATTATTTAGTATTAAAAATATCGTAAAAAGATTACTTTAAAGCCGTATTTAGATAGTATAAAGTTATAGGTATATAACGCAATATTTAATTTAAGGGTATGCGTTAGGGGGCACGTGCATTAGGGGGTACAGGTCTCTAGATATTATCCGGATAGTATTCGAGGAGGTCTTCTTCTTCCAATATATCTTTAACTATCTTTAGATAATATAGAAGCCTAATACGGTTATAATAAAACTTCTACCGAGACTCTTTATACTCGTTACTACTATTAAGTCGGATTACTTCCGATATCGTGTAAATTAAATATTCTATAAACTTCTAGAGGCTTTTATAAGCTAAATTACGCTAAATTCGTATCTATTTAGCTCTAGTTTTATCTCGTATTCTTAGTACCCCTTTCTTAGTAGTTATCTTCTTTATTATAAGCTATACTAGTTCTATAGGGTTTAAATCTAGCGAGTTTCTAGGCTAAAAAAGCTTTA
Source organism: Tympanopsis confertula (assembly GCA_026745395.1). Lineage (NCBI taxonomy): Eukaryota > Fungi > Ascomycota > Sordariomycetes > Coronophorales > Scortechiniaceae > Tympanopsis > Tympanopsis confertula. The sequence goes on along the minus strand of JAOYNU010049851.1, from coordinate 3,024 downwards.
TAATATAACTAGTCTCGTAGATATAAAGCTAATTACGATAAGAGTAAGAAAAGGTTTTATTCTCTTAAATAATAGTACTTAAATAATCCTTTTCGTACTACTATACGAATAGTATTAGTTTAAAGAGAAGGATCTCTTATTAATATCGCTACTAATCGATACCCCTTTTAGATATACGTATAAGCTTATGTAAGGATATAGGTACGGCTAGGTAGATATTTTATGCGTTTAGGGGCCAGCTAGTGATACCTAGGTATAACGCCGTATCTACGGTAGGCCTCCTAGATAGATATATACTATAATTAAAGAGTTTTATAATATATTTAATTAAGTAACTATAATATAATTAATCTAGCGGTAGGGTTTAGTAATATCTAGGCCCTAACTAGCTATAATTACCTCTACTAAATCTTATAGGTTATAAGCTTAGTAATCTCGTAAGAAGAAGGCGTAGGTTAAAGGAAATTAATTATAATAGCTTTATAGTAGTACGGTTTAGAACGCCCCGGAAGAGGGTATAATAATAGGTACCGAACGGCGTATCTAAATATTAGAAATAGTACGATAGAGATATAAGAGGATATATAGAGGACGCCCGGTATAGGTATACTATATAGTACTAGAGTAGTAACTAAAAGCTATAGTATTCGTAGTATATAGACTAGAACGTAATTAGCGCGTACCCGGTATAGATAACTATAGGTTTAGTAACTTATCGGATAGCTAAAGTATAGTAGGTTTAGCCTTATCTATATTCTCGATACCCTAGAGATTAGTAGTAGTATTAAATACCTAGTATAAGTAAGTAATACCTAAATAGATCTATAAGCCGAATATATAGTATAACGAAGTACTATTGTTATGGACTGGCACGAGTATAGTATAGTAGATAGTACTAGCTGGCTATATAAGGGATAAAAAGGGTCTTAGATAAAGCCTATAAGCTAGGAATATAGTCTAAGGGGGATATATAGTCTAAGGGGGATAAAGGAGGTAGTTAGGAGGTATACGCCTATATAAGGATAGAAGGGGAACCTACTAGAAAAAGGGGATCTAATTTCTTATAAAAATTATACTATTATTATTATAATAGAAGCTTTAATTAACTATATATAATCTATACTATATCTATACTTTATCTATAATACGTTTATATACTAGGATTATAATACCTTTATTCTCTAATTTATATACTTTAATCGTTAAAAAGCCTAATAGAATAACTTTTACTTATCCTATAGATTAATAGGCTTTAGAGACCGGAGATATCGTAAGAATACTATAAAAATACGCTTATAATTATAAACTATACGACCGATTATACTTTATATATAATAACCCGGTATTTAAGTATACTTTATATATAATAAACTAAGATAATTACTACTCGTAGTTATTCGGTTATTTTATAAAATAAAGAAGAGAGAGGATAATAAGTAGAATAAGATAGAGGTTCTCCTATTTAAGAAGAGACTAAATCGGTTACTATACCCTATAGACCCCTTCTTTTCTCTCCTCTCCTTTTAGATCTACTAGTACTCTTAAAAGAAGTAGTCGAAGAATAATATTATAAGTATACTATAATAATAATAGAAGAATACTAATATTAACTAAATAATAGTATTATAACCCTTAATCTATTTACTTAGCCCGAGATCTAGAAGGAGGTAAACTAAAATATATATATTATATAAATAGCCTAGAAAAAGGAAAATAAACTTTAAGTATTTAGTAAAATTTATATAATAATTCTATAAACGAGTCTACTTATTAAGTTTAAAAGGAATTTAAAAAAGAATAAGAATACTTTCTTATAATAGCTATATTATACTATTAATTTATATAAAATTAAAGATAATATCGAGAAAATAATACTAAAATAAGCTAATTTTAGGAAATAAACTAGAACTTATTAGATTATATATATTACTAGTACTTATAATAACTAGATATCTAGGGTTATTTAGAACGATTTCTTAGAGTTTTTAGATTTAGAATTAACCCTATTTTACTTATATAGTAGAAATACTATAGTAGTATTAATAGACCGGCGGTAATAAGAATATAAGCTACTAATTACTTTAATTTATAATATTTTAAGAATTAAAGTTAAGATTTTATAAGATTTCCCCGAACTTTTTTAGGTATTTATTATCTACTACGCTACTAATAAAAAAGGTAAGAAAATTATTATCCCTAGGGCTAGTTCTACTCTTTTTACTTTTTAAAAACTAAAAAACTTCGTTTTAGCCGAGGAAAACCCCCTATAGTAGACTTATTATTTAAGGGATAAAAGGTATAAGAATAATCGCGATAAGGACTTAAAGTATAGAAGTACTAAAAGACCTTATAATATATTAGAAAGCCTATTTATAAACCTCTTAGAAGTTTAGAAAAATAATATAGTTAATAAGTAGTTTTATCCTAATTATACTATAAATATACTTTAGGGGTATAAGGTAAGAAGAGACTCTTTTATATTTAAATACTATAAGTATAAGCTCGTAGGTTATATAAGACTCTAATATATAGTTTTAAACTATATTTAGTATAGTAGAAAGTCTTATATAACTAAAAACTATAGCCTACCCCCCCTTCTAGCCGAAATAACTATATAGGAGAAGTTAGATAGTAATAGAATACTAATAGCTAGAACTAGACCTTAGGATAAAGCCCGATAACTTATTTTTACGAAAAAAGGACTTATTATACCTATTATCGTAAAAATAGGATATTAATAAGAAGATATAAGTATTCTTTTAAATATAAAGGCTAAATAATAAATTATAATTAATATAACCTAATAGAAGAAGAGAGGTAGGGCTATACTTATACTTATAGGAGATATAATTAATACCCTAGTAGCTTAAAAAGATATAAAAATAAGAAGAAGAGTAATTACTATTATAAAAATTATAAATTTAGAAAGAAAAACCTAGACTTTTAATTATAATATAATTATTACGAAGATCTATAATCCTAAGTACTAGATAGTAATAGGGCTAGATTAGTTAATAAAAGTAG
>JAOYNU010049740.1:0-10859 GCA_026745395.1 Tympanopsis confertula | reverse complement strand
ATAATAATATTATCTAAATAAGTAGAGTAGAAGATATCGAGATATTCGCGAAAAATATTATTTATATATTATTAAAACGAGGTAGGGGTACTAGATAGATTAAAAAAAGTAATTAGCTACTCGAAAGAACTTAATCTAGTTCTAAAAGCCGTTTTCTACTTATCTCCTTCGTATATCCGGAGATAATAAAAAACTAATATAATATCGACTTTAGAAATTTACTTAGAACTAGCTATTTATTATAGAGTTTCCGATATAAGGGGTATTAGATAGGTATTATATTTCGATATAGCGTTTAACCCTCGATAGTTTATATAAAAGTATAAGCTACTTCTAGGTTTCTTTATAAAGAGTATTAGAGTAGTAACTAATAAAGAAGAGGCCCTTATAAAACCCTAATCTAATAATTTATATAAGGTTTTCCGTAGTACTAGAAGTTCTTCTCTAAATATCGAATATAACGGTATCTTCGGAATAGTAGTATCCGGAAGTAAGTTTATTTCGTAATCTAAACTAGGGCGAGAAAGTAGTAGTTTTTTAGCTTTCTTTCTATCGAAAGTTTTAATAATAGGGAATAACTAGGTAAAGGTTTCGAGATAGGGGTTATTTTCTTCCTTAATAGTAAGGGCTTTCTAAATATCTATAATAGAAGCTAAAAAGACGTATATAAGTAGTTTTTCTTTTAAAGCCCTAGTTAAAAAGGCTTTAAAACTAGTAGAAGAGATTTAAACGATTTCGGGGTTTATAAATACTAGTATTATAGATATTTTAAATTTAAAAAGTCTTTAGATAATTATAGTATTAGTAGTTAAGTAAAGAGAGGTATTATAGAACTATAAATACCTTTTTCTTAAGATTATAAGATTAGACTAGTCGGGGATTATATAGGCCTAAATACCCTTATAAAACCTACTTATATATAGCCTAAAATAAACTATTTAAGATATAATAAGTTAAAGTTCTTTAGGCTAGTTAATAATCTATTAAAGGTAGCGGGGTTAGATCGGGTAGAGGGTAACTCTATATTTAATAGAAACTCTATCGGATATTATAGTAAAACTATAATAACTAGAGTCGATAAAGGGTTTTATATTAGATCTATTATTTATAATAGTATTAATATAAGTACCCTCCTCTTCTAAGGAGGCTAGGGGTTAAGTAGGGATTTCTAGGGGTTCTAGAGACCTTAAGTCGAGATTTTAACTTAAAGTTATTCTTTTTCCGATTCCGAGTCTTCTAAATTATTTAAGAAAATTTCGACGATTTTAGGGTTTTTTTTAGCTTTTACGACTTTAGTAGGGGCTTTTATAAGGGCTGGAGTTTCTCGGATAGCCCTAGATATCTAGGGCTCTTCTAGGGCTAGAACGGGGTTTCTAGTATAAACTTAAGTTTAAGTAAGTACTTAAAAATAAGAAGTATATAAGTAATTTTTCTAAGTATAATAGAAGTAGAGACTAAATTAGAATTTCTTTTCTTTCTCTTCTAAGGTTAGGTATCTCCTAGAGATCCTAGAAGAGGGTTCCTAGTCTATAAGGTCCTTATAAGAGGTCTAGGTAATCTAAGAAAACCCTTAAATCTAGAATTAGTTAATAGGGGCTTAGGGAAGGTTCGGTAAGGTATAAGAAGAGGAGTAATATTTCTTATAATAGGTTAGGCTTTCTAAATCTAAAATAAATCCTAAAAAAGTCTTAATATACGAGGTATAAGTCTAGGGTTTTTCTTAGCTAATTAGGGCTTTTCGAAAGTCTAAAGAAATATTCCCCTCTAGATATAAGATTTTTAGGCTTTCTAGGGTATCTATTAACTCGGCTTTAGTAAAAAGGTATTCGAATTTCGGAAAATAGAAGGTAAATAAATCCTTTTCTTTTATCTTTTCTTCTTAGAGTTTATCCTAAGCCCTAATTACCTTATTAAAATCTATATAAATAGACTCTAAATAAACTAATAAATTCGAAAAATTTACGAGCTTTTACTTTTCTATATCCTAAATATAAGCGGATATAAAAAGCTAAACTAAGGATTTTATCCTATTATAAATATAGAAAAACTAGGCGAAAAGGGTACTAATAGAAGTTTTATCGATACCGATTTTAGCCCGGGTTTCTAGAAACTAGGCTTTAAAATCCTTTTATTTTCCGGTAAAATAAGGGATATTAGGGAAGGCCTTTTTAAACCGGGGATTTTCAGGGGCCCTAGCCTATTCCGGTACTAGAGAGGCTAGACGGGCTAGGGGGGCTTTAAAGGCCTCTTAGAATTAATTCTAAAGGTTCTAGATAACCTCTTCTTATATAGTTTATAAGGCGGCTATCCTATTTATATTAGCCTCTAAGTAGGCTAAATACTAGGCTTAGGTATTCTAAAAATCTATTATAAGGTCTTAAAGGGTTTTCTAGAGTTCTAGGATTTCTTAAAAATCTCTAGATCGTAGAGTCCTTATTAGAATAATAACTTATTATAAAGTATACTCTATTTCCTAGGAAATTCTACTAAATAGAGAGTTCTAATCTTAGAATACGAAAAAGAAGGACTTAGAAGAGTTCTAAGAACGAAAAGGGGTTCTAGGAAGTTCGTAAAGTTTAAAAGGAGCCTAGAAGTCGTCTAGGGCTTTTCGTAGAGAGTCTAAAGGCCTAGGTATCGTCTAGGACTTTTCTAGAGGTTCTAGGGGCCTAGATATCGTCTAGGGCTTTTTAAAATTCTTAAAGAACTTAGAATAATATAATAGTTTATATAAGAGGTAAACCTTTTTACGTAGAATAAGATTATATTCTAAGCTAAAGAGAAGAGAAGGAAGAAGGAGACCTTATAGGAGGTATAGGGTTCTATATATATAGCGAGGGACTTTTAAAAAGTCCGGAGAAGTCCGTATAGTTCTATAGGCCTAGACCTAGGTCTTAGTCTAATAGAAGAGGCTAGTAATATATCTCGGGGTTTCCCTATACTAGGGTTCTAGAATACGCTACCGTCGATTTACTAGTTCGATAATTAGGCTACTAAATCGAAAGTAAGCTCTTTAGAACGCTTAAGTTCTCCTAGTTCTAGAGGTAGTATTTCCTTATCGATCTAACTAGTATTCGTAGAGGTAGACGGCGGCGAAGATAACAGGGTATTAGGTAACTAGTCTACGTATAGGGCTACTTACGATTGGCGAGGGTATGGCCGAGGCTTTAGGGGGGTCTTAACCCTTTACACTAGTACCTAGTATACGGGTTATTATAGTATAAGTATAATACCTTAACCTTTAGACTATTTAGGGTATATACTTTACTATTCCGATAGAGTAAACCGTACTCTTTAAACTAAATAGTCGATCTAGCTCTCCTAGACGCGTTTTTAATATAGGATATTTAGGACTATCTCTATTTAGTAATAAAAGTATCCTTTTAATACGCCTCGCGGAGTATATTTTTAAATATAGTATTTTTAACGAGGTCTAATTATAGATTTAGGTTAAAGAGTATTACGCGTACTACTTTACTATCCTCTTTAACGGTAGGGTTAGCCGTTTCCTCCCCGTCGATAACGGAGGATACTATAGATTATCTTCCCTAGTAATAGGAAAACCTAAAGCGTATACTTAGATTACTATATTATTATTTAGATATCCTATTACTAGCTTTTAAAGTCCTATTTCTTTAGGCTAGATATAGGGGTATTAATTTAAAGGACTTATAATATACTACTAGAGTACTAGCCTTAACTTAGGGGGAGTATCCCTTAATAGGGTAATACTTAATAAAACTATTTAATACTACTACTATATATTTAGTATATTTCTATTATATAGTATTTTTATTTATAAAACGTAATTAAAACTAAAGTACGATAGCCTATCTCGCTTCTCTTCTCTCTATAGGGTTATTAAAATCTAGCCTTTACGATAGAGGATCTACTAAGTTCTTCCGCCCCGGAAGATAGGTAATCGTAAAATTAAAAGAAGTTAGGTACGATAATACTATTACCTACTTTAGAGATAACTAGGGTTTTAATAGTAAATACTTAATATTTAGATAATTTATTCTTATATTTATAAGTACCGTAGTATATATACGTAAAGTAATACCTCTAAATCTTAAAACTCTCGTAGATAACTAGAAGCTCTACGTCTAGGGTATCGTAGTATAATTTAGTATTCTTAAGTTTCTTCGATATAAAGGTTATAAGGGCTTATACCCTTATAGGCTACTTTTAGCTAAGAATAGCTCTAATCGTAAAGTCTAAGGTATTAGTCTTAATACGGATAAAGTACTTAGGCCGAAAGTAGGCTAGTACGCTAGAGTCCCTTACCCCCTTTTGGCCACCCCCCCTTTTAGCCACCCTAAAACCACTATTTTATATTGTCTTACCCTAAATCATATAATAACGCTTTTCTATACTAATTTAGTACTAATTAATTAGTAAATAATAGTAGATAAGATAAGAGAGAAGCGGCTAATTAATACTATCGAAGTAGTAGTTTATAGTATACTTATAATTATTATTACGTATAATTTTAATATACTACGATTAATACTTCGCCGGCGGATAAAGAGTAGTTTTACCTATAAGTAAGTAGCTATTTATCTATAAAAACTCGCTCTAGAATAAGAATTATATTTTATTATTTAGATACTTAATAAAGAACTTACCGGTAGAGTACCTAGAAGGTAGCGGATATACGGATTTACTAAAGAAATACTTTATTAGAACGAGCTAAACGGAGATCTTAGTAAGAACTAGATTAATAACTTTTTCGAACGAAATCTATATATTTATACGAAGTACGGTAAACCTCTTAAAACTTACTATACTATAGAGAATACCTAGTATTACGTAAATAGCTTCTTTACTACTATAAAAGAGATAATTATATAAAAAGGTATTAAGCCGCGGAATATAACGAATATAGACGAATATAGGTTTTAAGAAGGCGAATCTTAAGCGAAGATTATATATAGTAATATAAGAACTAGTAAAGAAGCTAAAATTAAAATATCTTTAGCTTTACGATAGGTCTTAATTATCGAATTTAATACCGTAGAAAGTATACGTTTAAAGCCTTTAGTTATATAGAAAAATAAAAGTATCTAAGTATAGTAGTATCTATAAGAAGTACTAAACTATCTATATTACTATAATAAGATAAGTTTCTCGAATACTAATATCGCCTTAATATAGCTAGAAGAGTACTATCTAAAGTACGAGATAGCCGATCCTCGCGAGATTCGCTTATTTATTCTCGACGAATCTACTATATACGTATCTATATAATTCTAATATCTCTACTTTAAAAATAATATCGAATTACTCTATCTACTACCTTATAGTAGTTACGTTATATAGCCGCTCGATATCGACGTCTTCTCGCCGATAAAAGTTATATTCCTTATAATAATAGCGGCCTTTACTAGATATAATACTTCTATACCGATCTATCGGCGTCGTTTTCTTATTATATATACGGAATTATCGCGGATAGCTATTAACTCTTATAATCTACGTACTAACTTTCGTAAAGCTCGAATTTAGCCTTCGCTAATAGAACCTATAGGTTCTAGTAAGCGTATTATTAATATATCTCTTCTAGCTATACCTATACTTCTATCTACTATTAAATAACCGATATAATTACTACGTAATAAGATAGCCTTTTCTACGCTTTAGAAAACTTTAGATATAGTTGAATTCGGTCGTAGCTTAGTAGTTTTAATTAAGATTACGTAGATTAACCTTCGTAAGGTATTAGTTAAAGTAGTAAAAATATATAACTATAAGAATAACGAGATCGCCGGATTAAAGTACTAGATTACTATCCTCGAAGATAAACTTAAAGTAATAAAGCCGAAGAAGTAGAAGAAGGTTAGATTAAGTACTAATTAATCGTTTATACGTATTAAAGATATCTAGAAGGCCGTTATAGATTCGAAAGCTTTTATATACGAAACTAGCTATTTACTACCTAATAGGATAAAACTAGACCTTCTATAAATAGTACTAAACGTACTAGTACGTTTAATAGAAGAAGATAAAAAAGATAATAAAGAAGAGGAGAAAGAAGAGACGTAATAGTCTATTTTTTATATGTATTTTATATATATTAATAGAATTCCGATATCTGAAGTATATCACGTATTTTTAGGGTGGCCAAAAGGGGGGGTGGCCAAAAGGGGGTGAGGGACTCTAATTTCCGTAAAGGGCTTTTTTAGTTCTTCTACTACTTACTAGCCTTTATCCCTTATATCTAGGGGTCTTATACGGAGCCGTTTTCCTTAAATCTTCTTCTATCTTATTATTAAAGGCTTTTTATATATAGTTACGGTATTATCCTAGTATATTAGGTTATTTAAAAGAACTATAATTCTACTATAATTCCTAATAACCCGTCTATATTAACCGGTTAATCTAGTAAACGATATAATATCTTATACGGATCGAGGCTTAGGCTAATCGAGTATCTCCTTAACTTTTATAGGATCTATACTAATTCCCCTAACGCCTACGACCTAACTAAGATAACCTACTTCTTAGTCTCGAACTTATACTTCTTAGGGTTCTTATAAAAGCTAGTATCTCGAAGGGCTTTAACGATTATTTTAATATAGTTAACGTATTCTTCTAGTATATTACTATAGATAAGTATATTATCTATATATATAATATAGTAGGTAATTATAAAGTCTTTTAGGATATCTTCTATATAACTTTAGAATATACCGGGTATATTTATAAGCCCGAATAGTATTACTATATATTCGAAGTACTTATATCGATATCTCTACGCTATCTTCTACTTATCGCCTTCGCGAATACGTATCCTATAATATACGTTCTTAAGGTCTAGTTTTAAGAAGACTTTAGCTTTCGATAAGTATTCGAGGATATTATTAATTAATAGGAGAGGTATACGATTTTTCTTCGTAATAGTATTAAGCTTATAGTAATCTATATAAAGTTATAAAATATTTCCCTTTTTTAGTATAAAAAGAACTAAAGCTTTTAGAGGACTATTACTTCTACGAAACTATCCTAGGTCTAGAGCTTATTCTATATAGTCTTTAAAAGTCTTTAACTCTTTCTTATATAATAAGTAAATAAATATATACTTAAAAGGTAAGTTTTCTAAGTCGATCGTATAGGTTTTTCTACCTAGTAGGGGTAATCTATCTATAGCCTCTATATCTAGGAACTTATCTTCCTTATTAGTCTATTAATTAGGGCGCTCTTATAGTATAGTTATAATATTATTAATTTTATTATAATCGAGTATATAGGCGAACTTAATTATTATATTCTACGAATACTCTAATAATATACTAGTTACTTAATATACTACTATACCTAGAAGGTCTCGCCTCTATATAGGGGTAGTAATAGGAAATTTCTTTAGGGGTAACCCTATATATTATAGGTATATATAAGCTATTACGGTATTCCTAGTATATTATACCTCCTCTAAAGTAGAGATTAATTTAATACTATCCTATTCTTATTTTAGGGGGCGATAATACTACTAGCTAGTCGAGAAGTAGATATCGGGGTCTACTTTTATTAACTAATTTAGCCTAATTACTATTTAGTATTTAAGATCGTAGATCTTCTTTATAATTATATCGTAACTAAAGGTATAGGAATTTACTTCTAAATTAATAATTTTTATAATAGTAGTTACTCTTCCTCCTATTTCTATATCTCTTTAGTCTATTAAAGTATTAATTATATCTCTTATAGGTATAAGTATAGCCCTACTTTTCTTTATTTATTAAGTTTTATTAATTATAGCTTATAATTTAGCCTTTATATCTAGAAGAGTACTTATATTTTCTTACTAATATCTTACTTTTACGATAATAAATATAATAAATCCCTTTTTCGTAAAGATAAGTTATCGGGCTTTATCCTAAGGTCTAGTTCTAGTTATCGGTATTCTATTACTATCTAATTTCTCTTATATAACTATTTCGGCTAGGAGAAGGGGTAGGCTATAGTTTTTAATTATATAAAACCTTTTATTATCCTAAGTATAGTTTAAAGCTATATACTAGGGTCTCGTATAGCCTACGAGCTTATACTTATAATACCTAAGTATAGAAGAGTCTCTCTTTACCTTATATCCCTAAAGTATATTTATAGTATAGCTAGGATATAGCTATTTATTAATAGTATTATTTTTCTAAGCCTCTAAAGGGTTTATAGATAAGCCTTCTAGTATATCGTAAGGTCTTTTAGTACCTCTATACCTTAGATCCCTATTATAATCGTTTTTATATCCCTTATCCCTTAAATAGTAGGTCTACTATAAGGGTTTTTCCTTAGCTAAAGCGAAGCTTTTAAAGTCTTAGAGGGTAGGGGGAATAGAGCTAGCCCTAGGGATAATAATCTTCTTACCTTTTTTATTAGCTATATAATATATAGTAAATACTTAGAATAATTTAGGGAATTCCTATAAAATCTTAGCCTTAATTCTTAGAATATTATAAATTAAAGTAATTAATAGCTTATATTCTTATTACTACTAGTTTATTAGTACTACTACGGTATCTCTACTACGTAGGTAAAATAGACTTAGTTCCGAGTCTAAAAACCCTAAGAAATCGCTCTAAATAACCTTAGATATCTAGTTATTATAAGTACCGGCGATATATATAATCTAATAGGTTCTAAGTTATCTTCTAAAGTTAGTTTACTTTAGTATTATTTTCTCGATATCGTCTTTAATTTTATATAAACTAATAGTATAGTATAGCTACTATAAGAAGGTATTTTTATTTTCTTCTAAGTTTCTTTTAAATTTAATAAGTAGACTCGTCTATAGAATTACTATACGGGTTTTACTAAATACCTAGAACTTATCCTCCTTTTTCTATACTACTTATATACCGTATATATTTTAATTTACCTCCTTCTAGATTTTAAACTAGGTAAATAGATTAGGGGTTATAATACTATTAATTAGTTAATATTAGTATTCTTCTATTACTACTATAGTATATTTACGACGTTATTCTTCGACTACTTCTTTTAAGAGTACTAGTAGGTCTAGAGGGAGAGGCGAAAAAGGAGGGGGTCTATAGGGCGTAGTAACCGATTCGGTTTTTTTTTAAATAGGAGAACCTCTATCTTATTCTACCTATTATCCTCTTTCTTCTTTATCTTATATAGCAACCGAGTAACTACGAGTAGTAATTATCTTAGCTTATTATATATAAAATATAATTAAATATTAGATTATTATATATAAAGTATAATTAATTATATAACTTATAGCTATAAACGTATTTTTATAGTATTCTTACGATATTTCCGGTCCCTAAAGCCTATTAATCTATAAAATAAAGTAAAAGTTATTCTATTAGGCTTTTTAGTAATTAGGGTATATAAATTAAAAAGTAAAAGTATTATAATTCTATTAAATATATATATTATAGATAAAGTATAGATATAATATAGATAAAGTATAATTAATTAAAACTTTTATTATAATAATTATAGTATAACTTTTACGAGGAGCTAGATCCTTTTTTTCTAATAGGTTCCCCTTTTATCCTTATATAGGCGCGTACCTCCTAGCTACTTCTTTTACCCCTTTTAGACTATATCCCTAGCTTATAAGCTTTATCTAAGACCTTCTTATCCCTTATATAGCCAGCTAGTACCATCTGCTATACTATACTCGTGCTAGTCTATAATACTCGGTATCTTATTAATAAAAGTCTATCGGTACCTTAAACTGCTATTTATAGTCCGTCGCCGTCAACAAGATAAGCGCATAATTTATTAATACCACGATATCCTCACAAAACCCTTTACGTAAATCACCTCTAATCGTAGAATCTACGAATTGTTTTATATACTTAATTAAATATTGAAACTCTTATTAATACTATAAAAATTTCATTTTTCAATTCCAGATACCTACTTTTACCGGATCCCGACTTGCACTTATATAATATCTTTATCTATTAAAGTTATATTTTCTGACTATAGATACGATATTATCCCCGATAAATATACCTATCTATGTTTAGAACGTTTAGAAGTAGCCGATTGCGGCCACGGTGTAGCTACCATAGGTGATGCAACGCTACTTTCGGGAGCTGCAGACCATTTTCCATAATTCACTCGCTTTTCAATGCTTGAATGCAATTCAGGCTCTCCGGCGTACTTATCAGTCATATTAACATTTTTATAGGCCAATTTAGCTATCTTATTCAGGCTTGAATCTGTAGTAATAGGTGGGAGACTGGGACGCTTAGACATATTAGTGATATTAACGATACGTAATATTAAGACGAATGTTTCCAAGAATATCTTGATAAAATAGTGTAATTAATAAATTATAAGTATTGATGAGATATAGATAATATAAGATTTGTATGCTGTGGGTAAAGATGAATTTATATATTTTAATAAAATCATATACTACCTGGAAAATACTAGCGGTCAAACATATTATCGATATATTATTAGTTATTTTTTATTGTGGATAAGTAGCCAACCAAAATTTTAGCCAACCAAAATTTAGGCTCTATGATAAAATAACCTAATTGGGATATATTATAAATGCCGAGTTGGGATAAATTGATATACTAGTTAAGTACTGATTCAAGGCGGCTAATAGATTAGGGCCCCTATTTTGAAAATAGTGTAACAGGTATAACTTGTGTGGAGATCCGGCTATGGCCTAGACCTATATCCCCACCTGGACCGACTGGGTCTTGTGAATTATATGAATAAATTAAACGTATAATTGTTTTAGGATCTGATCGGTGTTATGGCCATGAAGCTATTGTGAGGATATCGCAGGTAAAAGGGTAGCCTAGGAGGATACCGTAGTATTAATTAGGGATAGCTAGCGATAGCTAGGCCCTACTAATAGTTATAGT